>PXIH01S0034514.1:0-10114 GCA_003024985.2 Euperipatoides rowelli
AAATTTAAATGTTTGTCTATAGTTGAAATCTGTTAAAATGTTTTAAATTCCTGCAATATCGATTTTACCAGTTTTATATTAAACTAGCTGAAATACCCGGTGTTACCCAGGATGGGTTCCGGCATTACCCCTGACCCCCTCCATCCACAAAATTCTATTTTCCTTGTCTATACCAGGGATTCCCAACCTTTTTCTACCCTAGAGCACATTCTAAAATACCAGTAGGGTGGCAGGCACCATCTATATTTTCCGTAATGATGAAAATATATGCGCAGATATAAAAAATGTGGTCGAATCTGGAATGTATTGCTTATATTTAGACAATTCTCTAACTATCCCCACCAGTACTCAATTTGTCCATCTGTGTGCATTTCACTCAAGTTTGTCTGCGTTAACTTGGCACAAAAGGTGGAATTAAAGAGGTCAATTTACAAGAAAACAACTGTCTAAAATTGGTTGCCTAACGACTCACAATCTATACCAAAGGGATCCGGGTGCTGCCAAGTTAACGCAGACAAGCTTTTGTTTCATTGTCGAAAAGCGGTGGGCACACACACAAATTGGTAGATGGCCGCCACAGGCACATCATTGGAAACCCCTGGTATAAACTATACAACCTGCCCACATGCCAAATTTCAATTTGTGTCATGTTGGGAAGTATACTAAACAGTTCAGGGTCATTCCCCACCCTCACCCCACCCCCAAAAATCCAAAAGTCTATTTTTCTTGGCTAGACTGTCTACCCACCCACATGCCAAATTTCAAGTTTGTGCCATATTGGAAAGCATGCTATATCCTAACTCCTCAATGATAACAAACACACACACATACAAACAAACTTTCTGGGACCACATTTATTTTTTTTGGGTATAACAAATGCATTATTTTGTTTGTGTTTTATCATATTGATTCATTGCGGAAAGGTAAAACAGATATAAGTAAGTTCACAAAATGTTTACTTTCTTATTGACATTTTATATTTTATAGTAAATGCCATATTCATAATCAACTTCCTTTACATATACAAATCAATGCTAATTTATTCATTATGTTTAATGTGCACATGGGAATTGGGCCTAATGGAAGTGTGGAATTATGAACTTTTCAAGTTTATATTCTTCACTGATTGGTTAACGGTTGATTAACAGTATGGCGGACATAAATTCGGTTAAAATGATCAAAATCGATTAAAAAAAGATTATTTAACTCCTTCATCATCATAGGGTTGGGGCATAGTGGGTTTAATACATAGTATAAGTTTGGGTTTAAGGTTAGGGTAAGGTTAGGAATCTAAATATTAAAATAAAGATGCTATCCATCTTGATCCTGTGACTGAAAGTTCATAATCCTATGCTTCAGCTAGCCCCGAGTGCATGTGTGTACATTCTTAATTAAAAAAGAATGTCACACACATGCTTTTATTGTCTTACTTTCTTAGAACGGCTTTTGCCATTTTTGACAGATTTGCTGTTTCTTTTATGTTTATATGTGATTTGGTTTGGCAGAAGTCAGTCATAGAAGTTTGACTGTCTCTTGAATACGCCATCTCAATGTTACAGGGCTTATCATTTATTTTATAATTGTTTTATGCTATCAATTTCTAAATCATTACTGGAAAGGTTTTCTTTTAATTATATATATTTTGCTCTCTACAATAACAAGAAAAATCGTTTCCGATTAATTTAACTTTCAAAATACCACCATTGACATTTAAATATTTATATAATGTCATTAATTGTTGGACGTCTATCCCTTATTAACAGCTAATTTATTATTGGTTAATTTATTGATTAAAAATTTACTCTGGTATATATACAGCACATATAGGTGCCCTATGTAGCTTAATGTATATACAGTATACTGTATTTTTTTTATAGTATCCAGTATTTATATAGAAAGAGAGAGAGAGTATATAAAATTGATCTAGATATTGAATTTTAATATTAAAAGTGTTATAATTTAAATTCAAATTGTATATTGATTTGGTGAACAAAATAAATATTCCTAACTCCAGTTGATTTGCTCTATTATAAACATTAGCTTTCGCATCTGTATTAATATGTCATAGATAATAACACCTGGGTCAGTTCATTAACGTTTTAAATATCGACAGTCAATTAGATTATTATCAAAAGCTCATAAAGCTGTAAAATACTTTAGCAAATCATTTGAGAGAAAAATGAAGGCAAGGACAAAAGAGTGAACTTTCTAATTGAATTTTGGTCATGAACCTAAAGACAAAGAATTAGATGTCTATGTTTTTTTAATATTTAAACCAGTGATGGCTGCAGTCAACTTAATTAAATAATAATAAAAACTCATATGATTAAAGGGAAAAGATAAAAATTAAAATCTAGTTTCTTTACACTTCATTAACATTGGTCTTTACCTCGAATTAAAAAAAAGAAAAAGAAGCAGATTTGACCATTTTAAAAAGTTTGATGGCATTTTGTGCTTTTATCTGAAGTAAAACTGTTATTCAATTTCTATCCTAGATAGCAACTTTCGTACTGTTAGTACTGATACACTCTAAGATTTGTATCTTCATCCTTTCCTCAGACTATAAATCAGGTAACCATCTCATGTGTTACCAACAACTTTTAATACAATTGGAAAAGGATAACAACAATAGGCTTTCTAGACCAACTAGTTGTCATTGGACTTTTTCTTTTATTTTATGCACATAAATTTGCACAGACGTCAAAAACGTGATGAATCCAAATTGTATCGCCTATATTTAGACAATTCTCTAACTATACCCACCACTACTCAATTTGGCCATCTGCGTACACTGCACTCAAGTTCATCAGCTTAACTTGGCCACAAAATTAAAGAGGTCAATTTATAAGAAAACAACTACCTAAAATTGCTTGCCTAACCACTCACAATCTAAATTAATGGGATCCGGGAGCCACCAAGTTAGTTCAAGTTTTATTTCGAACATCGGTGGGTACACACAAATTGGTCGATGGCCGCAATGATGCCCTTGGGCACAAGGTTGGGAACCCCTGGAGTAGACAGAGTGAGAAAGGTTTCCTGGTATTCCAGGTTGGAGGTTTCTGCGTCGGGCCATCTACCCAACCAGTATTAAAAGATATCTAATCTAAAGAACCGAAACAAGGAAAGAAGGACTGAAACATTGAGACTGAGTATGCAAATGGACTATGATCTTTGGATGCTGGAATGTACAAGATTAGTCAATGAAGAGGTATACTTTACCAAATGTGTTGAATAAGTAGAATTTTGATGTGTGTGTATTATCAGAAACAAATAAAAAGGGGAAAGGAGAAGAAATCCTCAATAGCTTATTTGGAGCGGAGTGGAAAAGAGCCAATAATTAAAAGCCGTTAAAGAAAATTTTGAAGTATATAATCAAAGGATTTAATGAATATGACCTTATATTGAAGGGATGTGGCTTTCATAGAGTATGTATATATCCTAATAACGATATGAGTGATGTTAGAAATTAAGATGAATTATGGAATCTATTGCAAGAAATCACTGAAAAGGTCCCAAAGAGAAAATAAATTTGCATATTTGGGGATTTCAATACTTAGGTGGAATATGAACAAATTATGGTGCATTGGCAGGGTCTGAATACTTGGTTTGCTAAATGGTTTACATTTTGTATATTATATCTTTACATAGGATAAATTGTTGAAAATATATTTTAAGGGAAGGGACTGAGAAAGAATTTTGATTCAAATTTAGTACACATAATTACAATGGGTGCCGTTGAAGGCACGCTTGACGCTATCAGTTTATAACATTTTGTTAGAACAAATTAGGGTTTCCTTAGGTTAACCGATCGTTAAATACAATTATAAATATTAAAATTCACTCATTTGTTAACGGTCAATATATATAACATTTCCTAATAAATAAAACCAGAGCTTCAAGCACTCTTCGTTTGTAATTGAATTATTTTTAATAGCATTGATAAGTTCCCATACAAAGAACAAATCATAAGTTTAAATAAATGTAAATTAAACTTAAAATAAAATTCTTCAAATAATAATTTCCATTTCAATATCAAACAGGAAATCAGAATCTTAACAAATCTAAAACACACGCTAAAAATTAAAAACAAACAATTCTTCAGCAAAATAATGAATGATTCTCAGCAGGAAACATTCTTAAAATAATAATTCCACTCTTGATGTATAGCCTAACAAGTTTGAATAAAGTATTTTATTGTTATTACTTGCAACACATGGTCTGTACACATGTATTGACCATGTGTTGCAAGGATCTAAATTTACTAATCGAATAGAGAATATCCCCCCCATTTATCATTACGTCTAATATGAGTGACAAAACCAATTGCAAAATTTTCTGTACTTTAGTAACTTTATTACGACAAATATAAAAGCATACATGTGTGGAAGATAAGATCAGTCTATATTTTCACACATGAATTATGGGTAAAATTTCCATAGCCACAAAATTACCCAGACCATATCTAGTTCTCAAGCAGAACAATTCACTGTGGTATGTCAGGATATGTTAACATTTCCTTGGTTTTGCAGTACTATTCTGAATCATAAAAATTAGAAATAGCATTTTATATATAACCTTCCTTCCAAAGGGGGCACGGCAGTTGAAAAATCATATTTGGAAAAAAAGAGAGAGAGGATCTTACTGGTTCTCACACACACACTCAAAGCACAGACAAAAGAATATCAATTTTTCTTAAACTAATATTGTCTATATTATTTAGTATATTTGCCTTAAAGTGTATAAATCGGTATTCATGTGGCAGAAAATTTTTTACAGATAGATCATGTCCCTTACATCATTTTTTAAACATAATAAAATGTTTAATCCCATTCATTTAAAAAAAATATTAAGGAGTTGTTAATAATAAATTATGTGCCTATACAAATCTAGGCCTACTTTCCCATATGTTTTGTTTTTCAGAACTTAATACAATTGTTATTTTTCATTTTTTTAAATCCAAAACTGTTAAAATATTATACTGTATAAATATATTCCAAACAATGGATGATGTACTGTATTTCAAAAATATTAATATTCCAAAATATTGTATTTATTACTCAGGGAAATTAATTATACACTCTGTTAAAATGATATTTGAATTATATGTAAGGTTAAAATACTTTGGTTTAAATTGTATTGCAATTGAAAGCAGAAAGTTAATCCTATCTTTTGATATTTCTCATTGCATTGCAAACCCTTTAAATAAAAATGATATATTTTTATTATTGTTAAAAATCTGAAATTAACAATTTAATTCTGTAATAAGATTATTGGTCTTTATTATCTATTTGATTTTTCATTAAATCTATTTAGAATTCGTTTTAATATTTAAAATAAATTAAAATAATTCAAATACAGCTTTTACTTTTATGACGTAAACAAGCCATTAAGTGACAATTTTCTTATGGAATAAAATTCAACTCTCCAACGAGTTTGATAAAATATTTCCACTTTTATCGTAAATCTCCTTGAAAAATATGACAGCTTACAAACAAGCTTTTGCCATCTTAATTTATCATTTAATGAAATAAAGAGACCAATTATCAAAGGTGGGGACTCATGTAAATGTTATGTCTAAAGCCACACCTTAAATTTTTGTCCTATTCAAATATACATTGAAATTGTAAAATATTGTTTTTAATATTTTTTTACATTGGCCCTAGAACGTTTTCTGGATGAAAGAATTTTTTTTGCCCTGACTTCTAAACTTTTTCTGGTGAAAATATGTTTTTGTTCAACCGTGTTTCCATTGTACTTGTATTTGTCTGTGCTTCAGGATGCAACTTCCTTTTTTTCTTGCTTATAATTTCACTCTGTGGGGGACTTGTCTTCAGCTAAATGAAAATTAGCCGAAGATGGACTTTCTTACCCATACAGTGTGTTATAGAGAAATGGTGAGGAGAATGTGTCTTCGTTTCATTCTTATTGGAGGAGGAACTGCACACACAGATCCTGATGAATGAATTCATTTTAAGCGGTTGAACTCTGTATTTTTATTATACACAAAAAGTATAAAAACTCATGTCCAAAAATGTTTGCTCTCTTATTTTATTGTTATATTTTGCGATTTCGTTCCTTTCCATGTCCGATGAAAAGCTAAATAGAAGCTCCCATTATCTTGGCTGTCTCAGTGTAAACATGAACAAGCCAGATATTGACAGACATTGCATGGCAGTAACAGCCACAATAAAAGATTTCTTATGGGAGGTCAACAATAGGCCGCAAGCTGAATTGGATACCGTTCTCGTACCAGAAAGCCCCGAGTCCATGTCGGCTGCAAGCACTTAAGAAGTTCCAGAAGACACCTAAATCTGCAGTAACAATGTAGATTTTCAAATACTATTCCTCCCAAGACATCGTTTGCTGAGCTTTACTAACCGCTACT
This sequence comes from Euperipatoides rowelli, assembly GCA_003024985.2. Taxonomy (NCBI): domain Eukaryota; kingdom Metazoa; phylum Onychophora; class Udeonychophora; order Euonychophora; family Peripatopsidae; genus Euperipatoides; species Euperipatoides rowelli. The sequence goes on from PXIH01S0034514.1 coordinate 6,386, forward strand.
TCTGTTCTCCTCTACAACAACTATAACTACCGATCTTCACTGTGCAATTCCCTTTACACTATGAACTTCTCAATTACCAAGAGAACAATGAACAGTAACTAGTTTGCTACTAATTTCTTCTCATTCGCTGTCCCCTAATTCAAGCAAGTTTCCTACTACCAAAAGATGTCTTCGGCGGATCCGCAATTTTTTTTTTTTGTAAGCTAACTTTTTTTAATTATTTTTTCTTTAACAATCATTTTTTTAATCCAGAAAAAGAGGTTCAGGGGCAAATCAATCATTTTTTTAGTCATTTTTTTTTGTGGGAAATCATAAGTCATTTTTTTTGTGTTGTGTTTGTTAAGAAAATACAAAACTTTTTTTTTTTTTAACTGAGTGAATTTCTGTCATTTGTAGAGAGGTTTATGGGGTGTTCACTCTAGATTGAGTTTGAATACTTGGTATTTTCCATTTTATTAGTTTTTTTGTTCTGCAGCACTTGAACAAAAATATATAGAATAATCCAACTAGTTAGTGATATGTTAAACATTATTGCTTTAGTCATGAATACAGATGATCAAATTTTTGTGTTTCCATTTTTTTTTGGAAATAAGTATTTTTTTATTCTTTTTCTCATTTGTGACAAGATTCATGAGGTGGATCACGCTAAATTGTGTGTTAATACTTTGTGTTTACCATTTGTTGCTCTTTTTTTTTTCTTTCAACTTTTAAGAGTGTAGGCTTGTCAACTAGTAGGTGATTATAAAACATTTATTTGTTTATGCCATAAATAAATGCAAATGATTAATTTGCATTTTCTCAGCTTAAACTGTTTCTTTATTTGGAGCCATAACATTTTTTAGTCTTAACATATTTTAGCCATAACATATTATAATCCTATTCATTTTTTTTAAACCGTTAATTTTTTTATACGATATTTTATCCATGCTCATTTTTAAACAGTTATTTTCTTGATATTTCAATTTTATTCGTCATACTATTGTTGATTGACATTTCATTATCCTGAAATCAACGTGGATAAAAGACCTGGTAAGCGTTATAGCCTACTCTTGATAGCGCTGAGGAAGAGTTATGTAATCTTATTCGAATTCGGATCTGTGTCAGCACCTTGTCAAATAGCCATGTAATCTGGACAACACATTTTTAATTCATATTTTTTTATTGCTAAATATTTTTGCATATCCCTGCAGTAATAAATCTTAGACAAGTCAAATATTTATAACTTTCAGTAGACTGTTAGCTATTTTACCCTTGGGAGAAATAGATTGGTGAACTGAGTGGACAGGGTTGTCTAAATTGGAGTTCATCTCCAGGCTAGAGCCCATGAGGAGTCATTCAATCATTCATGAGGTGGACCAGTGTGGCTAAATTGGAGTTCACACTCCAGGCTAGAAACTGTGAGGAGGCATCTCAGCCAATCAAAATTGCTTTTTCTCCTAAGAAGATAGAGTTAGTATATTTCTGGACCTCCAACCTTTTGTTTTGTCCAAAGGGCAACTAGCAACTGGGTCAGATTTTGCTCGCTCTAAACAAAAAGTAAAGCTTATCCCCACATTTACAAAAACATACACTTAAAAGTATCAATATTCACTCTATTTTATATATATTACACAAGAGGTAAATATAGCATTCTTATTTCTTTAATAAGAGGTTTTTATATGTATATTTATGTAATTATATAACTGGTACTTTATTATTCTTAGAGTACTATTTGAACAAACTCCGACACATGCTTAAACATAAAACATATTATAATAAAATGTTTATAATTGAATACTTCTGAATTGGTTTTACAAGCCACAATCTGTACACACTTACTAAGTTTTAAAGTATTTGGTAAATTATTTTATCATTAGTAGTCTTTCCAATTAATACATTAAACCCAAAATATTTGTTTATTTAAACTTCTTGTAGGCACAAGAAAGCAATGAAAAGATAAACCGTTAATTGGATGATAGGATACACATTACCTGTGTTACTGTATGAACTGTTGCCAATTAGTATTTTAGATGTTATTCATTTGTAATTTTGTATTCAATAGTTTTAGCACAATATGATTTTATTATACTTATAATGATAAATATATAAACTAAAACATTTATTTTTATTTTTTGTAGGGTAATAATGTAGCCAGCCTATTTTCTTTTTTTTAAAAAAAATTGATTTATTAATAATTTAATAGTGTGATATTTATGTTTAGAGACTGAATACATCATTACATTAACCATTCCCTAAAACATCACAGTTTTGTATAACAAATTGTTAAAAAAGTTACCACAAAAGTATTAATCTGATGTCTAGGCAGTAATTTGTTAATGCAATGTGTCTTCTACTCCTATACAAAAATAAGCTTGGTATGATTGCTAGTTCAAATGATAAAGAGGTATATTATGAAAACAGTCCGGATTCAAATAACTAGATGTTAACACGTAAAATAGCACCCATTGAGAAAAATTAATGAAATACTATATTTAAAATAAAAATAAAATAAAAATAAATAAACTCTTTTTCATCTATCATGGAAGTTTATATAGTATTTTTTTTTTCAAGTTTATATGTCCTTTTTTTTATACAGTATACTGTATATAGTTTTGTTTTATAGTTTTATTATTCACAGCTATAGTTTTTCTACTTCAAGCTCTGAGAAAAATTAAAAAAAAAAATTAGAATAAGAAGAGAAAAAATTTTTTTTGTTGATTTTATCAATTTTTTTTTTTTGACTGTTTTTCTCATTGGGTGCTGTTTTATGTTTTAACGTCTAGTTTCAAATTCTAGAATCTGAATACAGTCAGTTTTTTTTTTTTGGTCAGGGTGATCTCTTGGCTGTTAACAAATTGCCAAGTTTTTCACATTTCAGCTGATTGGGCAAGCTGATCAAAAGAGGGTTAAACAATAGATAGATCAAATATTTCTATTAGTTCTTGTAATCAATAATTCAATTCACAATCTAAAAACTCAGAATTGAAATAAATTTTTAATTACATATTTGACACATTTTAATTTAGGTTTTTTTTTTTTTTTCCTAAGAATATTTTGTTATTCTACAGTTATCAATCACACGAAAGCATTGGAGTTATTTCAACAGTCTTAGAAGCAGACAGACTTTTTGCAATAATAAAAAAAAAAGATTTATTAGCTCCATCTGGTGAAACTTTATAGAGATGTCAATAAAACAAACACTCTTTTTGTCTGCTGTGTTGGCGTTTTTTTTTTTTTTTTTTGTACGGTCATTTTATAAATGTGTACAAAGCGACAAATTATGTTTAACTTGAATCAAATGGATTTTACAGACAGTAAAAAAAAAAATATACAAGCGAGTAACTTAAACATCAAAATACATAGTGCTGAGGAAAGGAAGACTTTTATTCAGAGGAATAATATTAATTATATTACCACTTTTAATGTGGTTTTTTTTTTAGTAAAAGTAAATCACAAACACCAGTGCTAATGAATCCATGATTTTAATGGTTCTTGAAGAGACAAATAAAGCATTGACCTGAAGTAAAACATGATTACCGAATATTGACAGTTCATTACTCATTGAGGTTGGCTGCTTGGGGAGGTTTCTAGTTGAATATTAAACCAAACGAAACAAATATACAGTATATATATAAAATAATTGTCACATTTATTCTAACAAACATGAGAAAGGGGGGACTAAAATAAAAATATAGACTGAAAATAATGTTTTATTACAGCTAAAAAATGATTTGTATATTGTAACCGGAT
>PXIH01S0034520.1:1232-14264 GCA_003024985.2 Euperipatoides rowelli
AGACATGAATGGAATGGGTCACATCTTTTTTGTTGAATTTAGGTCTTATAATGATTTTGATTTGCACTAAAAATACTCTAGATTCATCTCAAAAATTTATTATTTTTTCTGGGGCTTGCGCCCCCTAAACTTCCACTATGGCTCTTCCCTGGGCCCCGCCGGGTGGGGAGGGGGGGGGGTGAGGGGGCTTATACAGTACCAGTAAGACTTTTAATCTACTTTCACCCCTGCTCCTAAATGTAATTATTATACTAATATTAGATTGACTTTAACACCTAATTGATCTAATACTGATAATCTGGTTAAAATTAAATTAGTTCATAATCCCTATAATTATCCTCGAATAATGTGTTCTAATCATGGCTCAATTTTTAATAAATTTGAGCAAACTCAACTTTCAGTCGAAGCCTATAAACCGGATATTGCTATTTTCTGCGAGACATGGATTACTAGCAACACAATGGATGCTTTTAACCTTAGGGATTTTAACTCATTTCATTGTGTCAGAAATCGGAAAGACAAGCATGATGGAGGCAGCGTTTCTATTTTTGTCAACAAACACTTTTCTGTTCTTCAGTATAATATTTCAACAGACCCTCTTTTGGAAGCAATTACTGTTTTGTGCAGACCTACATGGTTTGCTTCCATTGCAGTTTACTTCCCACTTAACGATATTTTTGATCAATATCTCTCTTACTATATCATTTCTGAAATTGATAGACTTCTTACCATTAACTGTAATGCTGCTATTTTCCTCATTGGGGATTTAAACAACCTTGACTTTTCTAGTATTTACCGTCTTAATAATTTCTCTCAAGTTCTTTTTTACACCTAACATAAAAGATTATATTTTAACAAAATGCTTTACAAATATTAAATATGATATTGAGATTTTTAATATGCCTCCAATCGCCTCGACTGATCATGATGTAGTTCTTATTTGTCCAAAGGGCATTTCCATGCAACCAATTCACCTGTGAAATTATTTATTAGAGAAGTCAAGTACTCAAATAACAGTTCAATGGCTCAAGCTCTTAATCAAATTGACTGGTCATATCTTCTTAAGTTCTCCGATCTTCAATCTATGACAGACCAATTCTACGATCACTTGATGATACTCATTGATATTATGTATCCTTATAAAAATTTAACGGTAAAAAATCAGTGCCATTAATGGATAAATAAGGAAATTATCCTACTTTTCAAAAAAAAAAAATGCGTTGCTTCACAACAGTCATCATAATTCTATTGAANTAATTAANATTCAGAGTTTACTCAAATCGGCTATCAAGTCCAGTAAAGAATCTTTTAGTTTTAAAATTCAATCCAACATGTCTAAATCACNGGCAGAATTCTACAAGTTGATAAATTCTTANATTGATCCTTCANAAATGAATAAAAATANATCTAAATCTTTANTTTTTAAAGATTCTAATATTGACTTTACTAATCAGCTCATTGTTGATTACTTTGATGGTTTGTTAAATAAGTATCCTGCATTTAACTTTTCCAATTTCCCTTTAAATTCTTTGTTCTCTTTGCCACCTGCAGATTTTACCTGGGTTGCACACCAATTAAAAAGTCTTAAATTGGGTTTGAATGCACCTTTGGAGCTGCCAAACTTTGTTTATAAACAGTTTTTTTTTTTTAGCTCAACGGGTAACACTTTTAATTAATGAATCAATATGTCAGGGCCTAGTTCCTACACAATGGAAATGTTCGTTTCTCTTACCTTTGCCAAAAGCTGTCACTCCTTCCAACCCAGAACAAGTTAGACCAGTCTGTATATCTTCTCTGATTAGTAAGATTTGTGAAAGACATTTGTTGCATCATTTACTGTCTGTTGTTTCTAATTGGATTGATCCATTCCAATTTGGTGGTTTGCCGTCCAAATCGACTACACATTACTTAGCTATCTAACTACACATTGTATTGGAATACCTGGAAATTAAAAAATCTGCAGTCACTATGATCTTCACAGACTTCCATAAGGCATTTGATAATGTCAGTCATGCAATCCTGATAGAGGCTTTACATAATATTAAGACACTTAATATTTTCACTAATTGGATTGTATCTTTTCTTGGCAATAGAAGCTTTTATTTAAACAATGGTCCTTTATCTTACCCTCTTCAGACCACCTCAATAAAAAATGGAATTACACAGGGCTGTGTCCTTAGCTCATTTTTATTTGCTGTGTATACTAACAATTTTGCTAATTCCTGTCCTCATCATTTTTTAAATATGTGGATGACATTTCAGTGCTAATCAAATCCTCTAATATCATCCCCTCACCTGTTATACAAGCTACATTTGTTGATCTCATGTATCAAGCTAATGATCTCCTTCTTCCCCTCAATATTGGTAAATGCAAATTCATCACACATTGTTTTTCTTCTCATGTAGTTAAGCCTCATATTCTAGTTGATGGTGTATCTGTTAATGAAGTGGATTTTATTAAAATACTGGGTATTTTCATTCAGAGTAATCTCAAATTGGATTAGCAGATTAATCATTTGAATGAGAAAATAGTCTCTAATTTTCTTGGTCATGACGAAGGAGCTCCTCGGTGAGAGACATGAGGAAAAAATGAGGAGAATATAAAATGGTGGTTACAGAGAATCATAATTTCTAGCTAGGGATAAATATTCAGTATTTCTTCCAATATCTTTTGCAAAAGAGAGAAAGGTGAAATTTTTTGCAGATGTTAAGTGAATGGATTGCATGAAAAATCTTTCTGTTAATCTTTAAACTAAACTGACTGGTACATAGATTCGTAATAAGCTTGAGAGTAAGAGAATTGTGGTGTGAATAGAAAAACTTCCTTCAGATACTAGAGTTAATTCATTTTTCTTCACCAAAGAGTTTGAGCTTGGTCTGACATCAGGAGTGTATCTACTTCATATTTTGTAAAAGCCTAATTCTATTTGTCTTGCTATCAAATCAATCTTTCTTTCTTCCACAACAACATGATTTCTTGTAATTTTTTTCAAGATGTTTTTCAAGGTGTTTTCCAAGATAATTTTTGCAACAAAATCAGAGTAAAATGTTTGAAAAAATTAATTTCTCACACAAAGGAACCAATAAAAAAACAATTAGCCACTTTACTGAATAATTAAAATAAGCAGATGACATCACTGCAGTGCCTGTTGGGAAAGGTAAACATAATTGAAGTCTAGAAAAGGGAATTCTCACAAATCTCTATTGTCAAAGGATTAGTCACAGCAGGAATGCTGACAAAGAACAAAATAAAATTTAAGATTTAGCTTTTTAATTTCTTTTTTTTAAAATAAAGATAGGGCTTCTAAAAATTGTATAATATGAAATCATTTAGTGAAGCTATCCTCAGAATGAAATTAAAAGGTAAATGTGATGAAGTAGCAAGAAGTATGATTGGTGTTTAACACAATTATTTATTTCTGTACAATATAATTACAAATCATCAAATTTCTGTGCATGAGTAATAAATTAAATTTGTTCGATCATATGTACTGATTACCATAATTAAAATTTATTTTTTTTCAGAAAAACAAAAAATTTAAATTCATATTTATTACTTTTTATATGTTGATAATTTAATAAACCATTAAAAAACAATTGTTTTTATATTTCTTAAAAATAAACAGCACCTAAGGGAAAGAAACCGAATCAAACTCCAAATATACCAAAATAAATTAACATTACAAGGTTGACTATTATAGTCAACCTTGTAATGTTAATTTATTTTGGTATATTTGGAACATCTGGATATTGTAAGACAGTCTGATGACAAATGATGCATGACCCAAGATACCATAGTATAATCTATAAAAGTTTATATCATAAATTTGAATTCTAAAACAAAAAAGTTATAGGAGGTGAATTAATGTGTACAGTAACTATTGTTATCATATTACCACCTCTACTAACATTTATCACAAGTAAAAGAAAATCACAGCACTGCTAAAAAAAAAAAAAAATATGGGTCTGCATTGAAAAATGCATAAGGGTGGTCGCTCACTAAAATTTATCAAGTAAACTTCTTAAACTCAAATCAGTAAAAAATAGTATTTATAAGTACCATAATTTCTATTTTTCTTGTGAGAAAATATTCATTTTTCCACATACACACATCAATAATATAAAACGTTAGGATAGACATTAACTTGGTGTTGTGTATCTAATTTTTTTATTAGATGTTTCATTTCATAAAAATATTTTTGTTTTTCCTTCTGCAATGTTAAACAATTGCTGATGTAATAATTTTTGTTCTTCATATGTTTTATCAAGTAATAAAACATGTGTTAATGGTGTAATTCAATCACAAAAATAAAATAAAAATAATTAATATTAAAAAATGATTTACAATATAAATTGCAAAGAAAAGTCTTCTGCCACTGTAATGCAGTAGAGTAAGAACAATTTACTACCGTAAGAACATTCGCCGTAAGAAGTGGACTTAATGGTCGCCTAATGTCTGCCACAGTAAAATTTGTTATCATATGTTTTATATGCTGTAATAATTCATTTCCAAGATAAAAATAATGTATTTAAAAAGATCTTTCTTATAATTTATAGCCAATTGATATACTTTAGACCTGTACTAAACTTATTTTCAAACTAAAAAAAAATTAGATACTATTTTGGTACAAAAAGCTACAAATGCTTGGAGGAGCATGTTTCCACTTGATTATATTTGTAATTAATATTTACATAGGGATAAATCATGGTATTAATATTTGAACATGGATATTTTTTTTCATAATATAATACAGTGACAGGAGAAAAAAATGCAGCGAGGTGAGATGCTGCCAAATTATAATGCCATATTACTTTATTGTGCATATTCTTATTTTTATAAATAAATTATATAATTATAATTTAGATGCCCTCAACACATGGATGCCTTCAACACATGGTATACTGGCCAGTTGTCCTGTTAGCCGGGACCTCATGCAATCAATAGTGCCCCCCCTCCTCCCCTGTCATTTTTCTGATCCATTACTGAAAATATACATACTGAAAAGATTGATTATATATATATATATTTTTTAAAAATCTAGTTGTGAAAGTTAAGAAGCATGAGGTTAATAAATGGGTGGGGGGGGGGGGATCACATTATTGATTTCAGTATTGTCAATTTGATCAAATTTACACGATAAAAAGACTTCTGAAATAAATGGAACTTATCTCAACTGTAGTAATTAATAATTATAAGGCCGATTTTTTTTTAAACAAAATATGCATATTGTAAAATCAAGTGATTAGATATAAGAAATCCTAAGGAAAAATGCATTGATAATAAATCGCCTTAGATTTCTTATCTAATTTACTGTATAATGTATATTTTTATTTAAAGAAAACAGTAATTTATTATTTATGTTAATAAGTTTTAAAAATTCAATTCTGATTTCATTAACTCTTGATTCACTCCGTGTTAGGCAGTTAATTTTCAATATAATCTTTGATTCTGAATGTTTTATTAAAAATATATTTTTATTAGGTATTGACTATTAGTGTGTATTCAATATTGTTTATACAAGACAGTAGCTATGGTAATATTGTTTATAAGTAACCATGGTAACATTGTTCATTAACCCTTATCATCTGAGCTTGTATTTGTAATATGATCGTTATAATGCATTGGATTTATTCTTTTATTTCTTTTTATTTGTTTGATGAATTTTCTAATTGTTTTAATTATTTTTTAAAAAAAGTAATTTTATTTCATTCTAATAAAATGAAATATAATTAAATATATTCATGAAGATGTTACAGTTAATGATATGCGCTGGTGAATTCATTTACCGCTTTTGAAATTTTTATGATTTTTAAGATCTAAATAAATGAAAAAAATATTGATTAATAATGTTAGCACATAAAGTAATTACTCTGTAATTCCTCAGGGTTCTTATTTATTCTCAGTTTTTACAGGTTGCATTAAATGTAACTTGATAGTTGATTTCTGAGCGATAACTTAACTGATTGAATATGAATGACTTAAGATTTAAATAATTTATACTCAAGGCACACTGTAGAACTTATACTAAAACAAATCTTGAGAGAAATAATTTCAATTTAAACTTCAAGCCATCAAAATACTGCTATGTATTGCAAATAATGTCATTAAATTATACTCTTGACACAAATAAATCTCTGGAGAATTTTATTGCTATTCATTGATTTAGATATTACAGTTCACTAATAATATCTAATTGAAATGCTTTTAACTTTATTTTATAAAATTATATTATCAAGAGCTAAATGAAATCATTTGTTTATTTACATGTTTTTACATTGCTTTTAGATTTCTTTATCAGTAAACTATATTTAATTATCTCTAAATTTATCTATAAATCTTTCTATCTATCTACCCTCTGTCTGTTTGTACATCCTACCATCGATTCATCTGAGGTGTATTTGCTATTTGAAACTATACAAAGTAGTTGATGAAAAAGTTGGAACACCTTCAGTCCTATAATTGTAACTAAAACTTTAGGTGATAAACCAGTAACCTTAGTGCTATATCCAGGCAGTCTTGTAGCTCTGGATCTGTTAATTATTTGTTAATAAATTGTTGTCTAATAAAATAAGTAGTTCATAGTGTATTTAATACATAAAATTTGTTGAAAAAAGGTCCTATATTTTATATATAAAGACTACTATAAATAATATTATAGAAATGTTTTATCCAGTATGGATGAAATGAACTTATTATAGTCAACAGTTAAAGTTTAATTTATAAGGTAAACAAGTTTATATGAAATTTTTTAAATTCCTAATATTATAATTCTGAATAGAGAATATGCATTTAATATTTTATGCAACCTTGTTTCCCCTGAATATCCAAAAGAAAAGTTCTTACAAGAAATCTTTCACATTTTACAATATTTTACTTCTAAGCCATTATCAAGAGCTGAGTGATTTACACTTCATTATTCAAGTTTACAGCTAAACTCTACAAACTAAAGTATTAATTGTAAATTGAAAGAAAAACTTGATTTTACTTAGAAAATGTTTTATTTTCAGAATCCTCAATATTTTAATTTAAAAAGATTGATTTTAGAAGGTGAGGATAATCCATTTGAATGAATAGTTAAAATTGGAGCAGTCACTGAGACTGCAAATAGAAATACAACTATTCTTCATAATGAGAAAAAAAAAAATCTGAAAACTCAAGAAATGAATAAACTACAAAAGTGATCTTCCTTTAATGCATCCTGTAAATTTAATGTATACAATTTTATACATTGTGGATTTAAACATGCTCCTCAAAACTGTACATTTAAATAAGCTACTTGGTATTATCGCCACAAGACAGGACATAGGCTACATCATCTATTTGTCATTTTAAGACAAAAATAAATTGAAGGAGCAAAAACACTACAACTTATTTCATAATCTGAAAAGCCAATCAAGTGGTTGATGTGTTAGTGATTAACTATTTGTTTCTATTAACAGGTTCCACCCAACCAATCAGATTATCATAACAGACCAATGGTAAAGCTAGTCCTTTTCAAATAAAAGTACTGGTTATCTTTAAAAATGACTGAAAGTAATAGTCATTTGTAAAGTTAGCATTGAATAATGCTAAAGATGATGGATTAGAATTATATGTTGCAAAAAAAAAAAAAAAAAAAACAGCACTATTAGGACATTTTAATTCGAAGCTTTGTATATTTTGAAAATGTTTCAAAATTAATTGATAAACATGATTTCTATCGGAGGCAAATATTGTTACCTCAAAGAAAAGATTTTGCATAGTTATTTTATTACACATTAAACACCAAACAGCTCATTTGTATATTTAAATAAATAGCGATGCCAAAGTTTTATAAACATCTACCTGTTCTATTTGCTAACTTAGGGCCTAACTGCAATAATGAAAAATTACTAGTTAAACTACAAACACATGTCAAATTTTCATAATGGTCATCACAGATTCTTTCTATTATTTACAAAATAGTGGCATTAGCATTTGGCGAAACTGCAAGTGGGATTCAATCCAAATTTAATAGTGTATCAGCACTGACTGATAATCATTGAGGAGTAAGTTAGTAACAAAATTGATTTACTGTGAAAGGAATGTAAATGGAAATAAGATGATAACACTAAAATAATTTAATTTAGTTAAAGAAGCAATCACTTCCAAACATGTGTTAACCCATTGTTCTGCCCTTCGTATTGTTGTTGCATCTGATGCTTCCCCAAATGAATAGGAGCTGTGTTATCATATAAATTTCAAGTTGACAGTGAGAGATCTAATGCCTTTGATCAGGCTCACTATTTAATGTTAAAAAAAAACTACTTATAACAAGACAAGGAAACACTTTGTTTAATGTTTACAAGTGTTTACTATGTCGGGTTTTTATTTTAGCTGTGTATTGTTGTGAAATTCATTATAAAAACCTAAAAAATATAAGTAATGTTGATGCAATATCTCATTGTCCTACTACAAATACAACGTTTATTAACTAAAGAAACCATTAAAGACATACTTCTGGTTGAACAAGTGGAAGATATGTTTTCAATTAACCAAATGAAAAAATTTCATTGGATCATCAAAGATATTTAGATTTTTCTAAATTTTGTATTATGTCAAACATGGTGGCAAAGTGAGAAAAGTAAATATTTGCCATTCCCTAAATTTAAATTATAACAGTTAACTTTCCAAGATGAATGCCTATTGTGGAGCTTAATAATAGAACATCTTAAGCATACATTCTTAAATGACTTAAACATAGATGTCAGACTGAATTTATAAAAATAAAATTATTAGCTTATTCTCTAAACTTGTGGTCTGATATAGATCCAAATATAGATACATCATCTGTGCTTGTGCAATTTGAAAGAATAGTGTACACGATGGAAACCTTCATTCTGATAATAAATTATAGTTTGAAAAACAATATAGGCCTACTTTAACTAATTTCAAATTAACTCTGGTTTGTTATTTATTTGTAAATAAATTGTTGCTTACCTAAAAAAAATCATTTCATAGTATAATAAATGTACAACAATAACATCCATCCATTCACACACTTCTCATCCATGTACCCATCCATCCAGCTGTATGTCTACCCTTCTACCTAACTACACACATAAGTACCCATCTATTTAACTACACATCTTATAACTACATATTTAGCTAACAACACTTCTACCTTACTACCTCTCTACCTAACTACAGTATATCTCTGCTTAGTATCTCTAATCCTAACTACCTCTCTACCTAAGTATCTCTTGACCTAACTAAATTTCTAAACTAACTCTACCTAATTATCCTTCTACCTAACTACCCCTCTACCTATTACCCCTCTATCTAAATACCAATCTAAATAACTACCCTTCTACCGAACAACCCCTATACATAACTACTCCTCTACCTAACTATCTTCAATGTAACTACACCTTCTAACTAACTCTTATACCTAAGTACCCCTCTATCTAGATATCCTTCTGCCTACCTACACTTCTACCTTACTAATCTTCTAACTACCCCTCTACTTAACTACACCTATACCTCATTACACCTCTACCTATCTCTCTAACTACCTTTCTACCTAAGTGCCCTTTTAAAAAACTGCCTACCTAAATAACCTCACCCTAATTAACTATATACCTAACTATATCTATAGTCTATACCCAACTATTCCTCTATCTAACTATCCTCTACCTATTACCCTACCTAGAATTTCCTCACCTATCCCTTTATCTAACTACCCTCTACCTAACTATATTCCTATCTACCTATCTCTCTACCTACTTATCTCTCTTTCTGCTTATCTATGTACCTACCTATCTCTCTACCTACTTATCTCTCTTTCTGATTATCTATTTACCTACCTATCTTTCTACCTACCTCTGCACCATCTATCTACCGCCTATCTCTCTACCTACCTAGCTTTTTACCTACCTATTGTATGCCTACCTATCTATCTAACTTTCTATCTCTTAATATCCTATCTCTCAACTTATCCATCTCTCTACCTGTCTCTCTACCTATATTTTTACCCCTATCTATCTCTATCGACCTACCTACCATTATACCTGCCTACATTATATCTCTACCTACGTGTCTATCTTACTACCTATCTTGTAGTAGAATTCCATCTGACCAGATGAAAGTAATTCATACATTAAGCTATTGTAAAAATGAATTAACATTTAAATCAACATGTTTTATTGCTACTGTATTTATAAAACAAGTTATGCATTCAATACTGTTAATAGTCGAATGATATGAAAAAAGAAAAAGTTAATGACAGAATACCTCAACCAATAAAATAAACAAAATAACTATTGCTTGCTCAAAGGAAATGATTATTATTTTTTTAGAATATGTAATGACTAGGAGATGACAAGATTAAAAAAAAAAAGATTTACAGAATAAACTTTTTTATAGGAGAACTGAATGAAAGAATAATTACAAACTTTTGCTTTGTAATCTTTTCGGGAGAATGCAGATGGACTCAGCTCTGGAGTGGACTATTAATCAAGATCTAGGATACACCCACCAGTCCTGGTAAGACTATTGACAATTTCATAGTATTAGATATGTTCATCTAGAATGGAAATGAAAGCTACCAGTAATGATTATAAGTTCTCAAGTTGTTTAATTTGTTATGAATTGATTTCACTAAACCTCTTTTATTTTACTTCATAAATTGATAAGAGATTAGAAAAATAGAATAAACCATTTTATAAATTTCCACTGTTTAATTTTATTTTTACAAACCAATAATGAATATTTTGTTTCAGTGTTTGATAAATATTTATTTCTCCTGCTCCTACTCCTTAGTAACTATTGATTATAATCTCTCTACACACCTATTTCTCTACCTACCTATCTCCCTACCTTCCTATCTTTCTATCTATCTATCTCTGTATCTACTATATCTATCTACTATTTACCTACCTACCTATCTCTCTACCTACCTATCTCTATCTGTCTTTCTACCAACCTATCTTTCTACCTATATTTTTCTATATATACACACCTATCTCTCTATCTACATATTTTTATACCTACCCATCTCTCTATCTAACTATCTCTTTATACCTATATCTTTACCTACCTATTTCTTTACCTACCTATCTCACTATGTACAATAAATTTACCTACCTGTCTCACTACCTACATATCTCTCTACCTACCTATTGACATATAGAGGGTGCTGATCAGAGTTTGGTAATTGTGTCTCTACTCATAACATGTAGTTGTCTGCTAGTTATTAAAGTAATCTAGTTTATATAATTATGTATCATCTTCTATTCAAGTAATAAATTCATGACATGGCACAGTCTTGGAGTACTATTGTGGATAAAATATAACCATTTTGGAAATACCTTTCTATCACAAAAACTGAAAATAGTGCATGGTGAATAAAAAAAGGAAGATATGAAGCTCCCAAAAGACCTTAGTCTTAAAAGTAACATTTGTGAAAATTGGAAACGTTGGAGACAACAATTTGAACTATATTTGTTAGCATCAGGAGGAGAAAAAAAGATGGAGATTAAAGTGGCTTTATTTTTACATGTTATTGGAGAGAAAGCGTTAGTAAAATATAACACATTTGCCATAGCAGAGGCAAGTAAGAGCCCATGAAATCTAATGGTGACTTTTTAACAATATTGTGTACAATGCTTAAATGAAATTGTAAAGAAGAACGTTTTGATATGTTTCTATCTGATTTAAAAAAAAATAAGTGCAGATTGTGAGTTTCACATGCCACAGGATAGTTTAATCAGGGATAGTATTATTAGTGGCTGTCGTGATAAATCATTAAAAGACAGACTTTTAAGAGATACTGATCAAAATTTGGATAAGGGTGTAAAATTATGTAAATCGGTGGAATTGGTGAATGTAAAAACTGAAAATATTGAATGAGGAGATTAGGTAATGAAATAAAAATTAAAGGAACAACTGGAACCACCAAAAAAAATACAGATATACAGAAAGACGCATTCAGGATTTGGAGTTAGACAGACACAGCAATGGACAAAAAAAAACAGTATAATAGTGACTTCAATAACAGAATATGGACAGAAAAATAAAGTCAAACTGGTGCAGTGAGGGACAGAAAGCCATGCAGGGATCAATTGAGTCAATCAGGTAGGCTATGGGGTTGTGAAAATGTGGTGATAGACATCCTAGACATATTTGTCCGGCTTATAATAGAATCTCCAATGTATGTTATAGACAAAATTACTTTGCAAAGATGTGCAAAAACAAAAAGGTACACCTTGTGAAACAAAAAAAAAAAAATGACGAACAGGATGCTGCTGGTTTAATGATGCAGACTTTATATTTGAATTTGATTAGTACTGGCAATAAAAGAGATATATGATTTGAAAGACTGAAATTGCATAATAATGACATTATTTATGCTAAGTTAGATACAGGAGCTCAATGTAATGTTAATGAAAATAAAGAACAACATAACAATAGATTTAAGTCATTAAAAATAAAAGGTAGGATGTTGAGTAAATCCACTGTAAAATTGAAAAATTATAATAGCTTCAAAATTGAAGTGTTAGGCAAGTGTGAAATATTAAGTCAGTTAAAAAATAAAACAAAGCATGCTATTGAATTGTATTTGCTTGATACAAATGTACAAACTCCTATAGTGCTAGGACTATCTACTAAAACATTTTAAATTTAATATAAAGAATAAATGAGATTAAAATAAATCACATGTCTCTAAGTTAGATTATGGAGAAGTATAAGGAATCATTTCAAGGCCTAGGTGAAATAACTAATTTTAAGTATAAAATAGAATTAAAATTGGGTGCTGTAGGAAAATAGAAATGCCATGGAAAGTGTCTATGAAATTGCAGGCTTACTTGAAGTCTGAGTTAAAACACTAGTGAATATGGGAGAATTTAAAAAAAAATGAATGAACCCACAGATTTGGTAAACTTATTGGTAGTAGCTATTATAAAGACAGATAATAAATATTGAATGTATTTAGATCCTCAGTATTTAACCTTCAAGCGATAGCGGTCAAAATTTTAACATGAGCGGTCGCGTGTCGTAAATTTTACGACTCA
>PXIH01S0034551.1:18466-30232 GCA_003024985.2 Euperipatoides rowelli
ATAAATTATTAACTAGTTAAGTTAAAAATTAACCATTATTTTAACTTTTTAACTTAACTTTAACTTTTTAACTCAGTTAATGCTCATCATTGGTTCTACCTAAATCAAACTAGACTCTATATAAATTACTCTTATCGTCCAACATTCGCATACCGGTATACAATTTTGCAGTTAAATTTTCATTTCAGATAAGCAAGTGATCCATATGTATATTTTGGTAAGACCATCTATATGTTAGATAGGATCTAATTTTATTCCATATTTCTTAGTTAAGTTGTTAGTGTTTTAAGAAAAACAGGACAGACAGATCGACAAGCCAGGTCCCATGTTAGTGTTTGTTGCAAGATTTTTCTTGTCAAAGTTTGCTATGGCCTTTGTGGATTATCTTGTCTGTATATTTGTTGTCCTAAAACTTGAGGGGAGATAATCAAATAATATCCACAAATTAACATTTTCCTGTGTTTTTCAGTGTCAAATCCTATAGTTTGTTTTTTATTATTACAAAAATATACAACAAATATATACATATATAGTGTAGGCTATATACATAGCAGTATATGGGCGATTTCATCAAAATGTATCCTGGTGGTCCAAAATTTAAAATTTTATGATTATTTTTAAGTTAAAGTTCTCATAAATAATCAGATTTTTAGAATTTAAATCTTCACTAACTATATTATTTACCATTTTCTTAAAATAACAGTTTAAAGTCAGATCTGGCTTGAGCAGATAACATTTTTACAAATTTGAATACATCCTTTTCTTCCAGCTACAATGAACGAAATTTTTTTTGCTTTTTAGTGGTAACAACTGGGGACTGTGCTTATATTATTACCGTAATATACTGTACCTATTGATGAAAAAACTACATGTAATTGATAATTTATAGNTTATTAATTTCAGAATAATTATTATTTAAGGAGGTTATGGACTTTTTATTTATTCATTAATTTGTGTAAATATTTAAACAAACATAAAGTATGCATTCGAAAATGACATTAAAACTACAGAAATTTTTGGGGTCATCAAAAAAATTATGCAATGAACTACTCTTGAATACCAAGATGAGGTTCAAAGTGCTCTATGGAGCCAACACTCAGTCACATTGTATCACAGTAGCATCAATTGAAAACAAAATGTTTCCTTGTGTGCTCAAACACATCAGAAAAAAAATAAATCCACAAGCTTTTCTTTCCATTTTATATGAAAAACTTTATGAAAATGACTATAGCTATATATCCGAGGAAATAATATGGAGTGATGGGCCAACTTCCAAATTTAAGAACATGTTTATGATGAATTTCTTGAAATTCCTAAGCAATAATATAAAAAGCCTTTTACACAGAAATTTGCTGCCACTTCACATGATAAAGGCATTGGATGGAATAGATGGAAATGCAAAATCACTTGTACGAAGACAAAGTCAAAAAAAGAATTCAAAGGTCATTATGCAGTCTTCCACTGATTTTGCTGGAAATTTACTTAAAAAATCATAGTAGCCTGGCTACATCTTATACAGTATCTGAGGAAAAAATACCAAAATAAGGCCGAATGAGAAAGGGAAGTGTCGCCTGGAATCTTTCATGCCATATTATATACAAATCAGACTAGGTCCCTACCTAGAACTATTCAGAACAGCATGGCTGTTAATCCTTTCTTCATTGAGAATAAAATGGACACCATGACAATGGCAAAAAATATCATCTCAAAGTTGGATATTGGGTAAAATTATTTCATCACTTTGACCAACAGTTATGAGATTATTGAACTGAAGGATAAAAATGTAAATGTATGGAAAAATCTGGAAGTGGAAAATTCTACAAATGGCCAAAATATCCTGATAATTAATATCCTATTTGTGATAGGCTATTATTGCAAAAGCTTACCTGATGTCGCAGGATCAATAGGCAATTTTGTTTTGAACATTCAGAACATTTTATATATATTTGAAACGGCTTTTAATGTCTATTATTGTTCACTTATAATTTTCAAAGTATTTGCTTTATGTAAAAATAACAATAAATGATAAAAAATTACAAATGAATATAAGCTAACAGTTTCAGTGTGTGTCCCGTACATGACATTGGATAATTTGGTGTGCCATAAGGCTATTAATTCTTGAAATAAAATATTTACATTGGTAAAGCATAAATCCCTACACAATAGAAATATTAATTATTTCTTTTAGTTGAAAAATTCACAGAAATTTTCAAAAATGTTGATGAAGGTAAAGAATTAGACATTTACTGTGTACCGTACATGAGACATCATGAGATCGTTATTCCAAGTAGTTTTTATTTTTTTTTTAATTTTAATATAAATATTGGTAAATATGTAAAGAATACATTGTGCATATCAAACTTTCTGAAATATTCAAATACCTCGTATATGGATTTAGTCTCAAAAACTGAAAAATAATAATAAACCCGTCCCGTACCTGAGTCATGGAATCGCCCATATACACATTATATACGGTGGAATGTATATATTTACAGTATACGGTAGCCTATATGTATATATTTACAGTATATAGGCTATTTATAGTACAGTATACAGTATATATAGTGTTGGGGAGTAAGCCGAGTAACTTTTCAAAAGTAATGAATTACTCTTAACAAATTACTTTTTTAAGTAGCTTGATAAATTACATTTTTGACAGAATAACTTTTACTCATGATTAGTACAATAATCAAGTAACTTTTATAAGCTAAGTTACTTTCAAAAATGAATTGTTTTTTTATTTATTCTTTCCATCTAAAATTTTTCTAGAACAAGGAATTTGTTAAAGTTTTACAAATATCGCTAAACTAAGTTCAAACTGAAGGTATAAAGTTATGAACTTTATCTTTGTAACCAAAAGGCAAAGCTTTTTAAAAATACAAGTTTATTTTGTATATCTTTTGTACGATTTATTTTTATAATCAAATAATAGCAATTATAAAATACAGTAATATTGTATATGATTTAATTGATTTTGTTTTGAATATTTTTATTAAAGTGATTTTTTTGTAAATTCATTATAAGCATTGAATGACCAATGATGTAATTTTTTGCTGAAATTTTGAGGTAAGTTGATTAAAAATAAAAAGGCCAACTCGTGGAAGGGGGGGGGGAGACATGTTATTTCTACATCAATGTTTTTTTTATTTGATAATAAAATCAATGCTTTTTACCTAGAACCAATTCAAAGTTGATGCTGTATATTAACCCCCTATATCAATTTGACAATTTTTAATTGCAAATTACTTTGTAAAGTAACTTTACTTTTACTCAATTACTTTTTTTAGTACTTTCCCATCAATGTAAAGTAGCCTATATGTGTGTATACACTGTATGTACCAACGACTATATATACAGTATATAAACTATCTATACTGTATACAAGGGCTTCCACAGGGGGGGCAGTCACCCCCCTGGAAAAATGAGATCAACCATAAATATAGGTATTTAATGTAAAGTTGTCCAACTTTAATAATATTACAAGTGTGAAGTATCAATTAATGGTTAATATTTATAATGAAAAGTATAGATTCGTTGACTTTTTTCCTTACAACCAAAAAAAAAAAAAAAAAAAAGCTTATAAAAATATTTACAATCAAAATTTTTCGCCCCCCCCCCTGAAATTTTTTCTGCGGACGCCCTTGACTGTATATATTGATATATACTGTATATAATACTGCATATGTACAGTATATGATATAAACACTTTTAAGATATTTTTAAGTCAGTGTATATAAACCATATAAGTGTTTTATATACACTATATTGTTTATATTACTGAGTGTACCAATATTAACACTGTGCTGTTCATACTGTAAATTTATATTTGGTTCAAAGATTAACCTTGATTTTAGTTTAAATGCAAAATATGTATTTTGGTTAAACTACTTCCAACATTCATAGCTCACATAAGATTAAATCAATGCTTAGGCTAATTTAGGCTAATAAAATGTCTAGAACTTGTACAGTGTATACTATTGAAACCTTCTAAGTTTTAAACTAGCTAGATATTTAATCTGAATTATTGGAAGTTTAGAAAGATGCCCAATTCATTAAGATTTGGTTAAATTCTCTAGAGGAAGCTTAATGTGCTCAGCTAAAACAATCTATAAACAATAGTATACTATATATTAAAATATATTTAGGCTGTCGTGCATCCAGACTAATTATCCTTAAATCACATTAAAACTAAACTTTTTAATACTAAATTTGTAATCCAATTTCTACGATTAAAGTAGCCTAATAGAACAATCCATTGAACATTGAGTTATCTGCTTATACTGTATATAAAAAAAAAATATTTAATGTTTTTATGCATATAATCTAAAAGTAGGTCGTGATTTGAATAAGTTATAGAATGGATATTATTGTGAATAAAAAATATTTATGCAAGTGATGTGGATTATAATTTCTTTTGAAATTAAAGTTGATAAATAATTTTAAAAGATAATTTAAATAGATATGAAAGGGATTTAAATTTTGTAAAGTTTTCTGTTTTTAATAAAATATGAAATGAGTTTAATGTGAATTAAAGATAATAGCATACACAAGACAAAGAAGTTTGTGTTGCAAATTAAAAAGGAGGAATAAAGTTGTGTATTATTAAAAATCCAAATTATATAATGTAGAGGAAGAGAAGAGAAAAAGTGAGAAAAAAAAAAAAAGGGGGGGGGGGGGAGTTTGAAGCAAATTTTTTATTTTCATATTAGCAAAGCCTTCACCAGTGTTTGCCCAGGTCTTTTATATGTGGAAAACAAGCATTCACTTAATAACTGTAGGTTATAGTGTAATTAATTTTAGACTATATAGGTTAGTGTGAAAATTATAAGACTGTGATAAAAAAAAAATTGTTTAATTTTCAATATAAAATTTATATTGTAGACAAAAATATTTATATACAGTACTTTACTATGTATTTGGCAGTATTTAATATTTTATAAGTGATCCCAAAATAATTTATTTTGCATTTAAACTTTAGTTTATTGTAGCCTATTTTATCTGTAACAAAATCAGTGTTAAGAACTCAGATCTTCTACATGTAATATACAATACAGTAAATTGAACATATTAGGCCTAAATAACCAATTTTGATTTCTCCACCCCCAAAATTACATTGTCCAAGCAATCTTATCAAATAAAAATAAAAATTTATAGAAATATAATCTAATTTTTTAACACAATTTCATTTGTCTCTGTGCTTTTAAACCAATCAACTGCCAGGTTGATAGAATAAAAGTTTGGCACTAACTAGAGAACTATCTCTAGCCCCTCCCCCCCCCCCCTTCCCATCTTTGATATATTTTAAGTGAACAGCCCTGTATAATATAACGCAATATGAGATACAGCAATGTTTAGTTTAGTTTTTTATAAAAAAAATGGAATTTATTCCAGTATAAAAAAAAACACTTTGTGCAATTTAAAGTATAAAAAGACTATTTTACATGTTTACAAGTAATATACACTCTGAAGAAAATTTCAGGAATGTCATAGATATACAGTAATATACATACAGACAAGTGTATGTACATTATGAGGTAGGATATACTGTAGCCACACCACCCAGTGGTGTATTCTAGCAACGGGAGTTTAGCAAAATTTATAATATTCTATTTTTACTTTTGGCACCCAAAGTTTTGCTCCCAGTGCAAAGTTCCTCCATAATGTCAAAGATTCTATTATTTAAATTTTATATGTACATTCAGCACCATAAGTTTACACTCGAGCATATCATGGTTCATAGATGACCCAGATTATCTCAGGGGTACAACAGATTTTAGCAGTCAAGTAAGACTTTGTCGAGATTAAAGCATACTTCATGTCCAATGAGAACACAGAATACCAGAGTCAGGACAACTTTTGGTGGGAGAAGTAAAATGTGACTGCTGACATAAACAATCCTGGCTAACCCCACATTCACAACGAGTTGTAGGACTTAGATTTAGTTTATGCTCAAAGTCCAAAAGTTGACCCATGAAGTTAAAGTTGGGTGAAATATTGGCTTTTTTCTTTTTTACAAAGTCATATGCATCATTCAAAGTCATTCTTAACGCGTGCATTAAATATGCTACTGTTACTGTCACCGAGCGACTGATTCCAGCCAAGCAGTGAACCAGCACTGCACAATTGTTATCCCTGGCCTCATCTGAAAGAAAAAAAAGAGAAAAAAAAATTAGTCACATGAAAAGTGAATATCCTGTGTCATTTTATTTTAATAAACAGTAGCTAAATTTCAAAATATCTCTAAGACCGGATCCCACCGATTATTGTCCCACTTTTAGGTCCCTGACAGGAAGCAAAGGTGTCTTCATTATTTGAACAAGGTGTGGCACTTCTTCCTGTCGATAACCAACCAAGCAAACATAATACAATCTTTATTTCCACATTTGGATACACCAAAGGAAGAACAACATTCCATTCAAACAAGACCAGGAAATGCATTCATATAAGCCTTACCTAGTTATGTATTCATACTTTTTTTTTAACCTTCCTTCCCTCAACACAATTGGCTGCATCCACTGACAAAAGATCACATGCAGTGCATAAAAAATATTATTTTTGACAACTTGAACAAAATTCACTCTAGAATACTTGAATGATTTACAAATAAGAGCAATAATAAAAAATAAAAAACAGTAACCTACAGTAAGTGTAATAATATAGTTTTTGTACTGTAGTACTATAGCCTAATCCTATATATAAACTGCATTTTATACATAACAGTAAGCTCATTTAATAACAGTATATCGAGCGCTTAATTTTTAAATATGGCGCAGCAAAATTATTCATTCAGCTCATCTTATAATATGAGATGACCTAGTTTGTCGTTATACAGTATACCTGTACGTAATAAAAATCTGCCTGAAGATCCCTTAGATTTAGATATTAATTCCAAATGTCTTCACGATGGCGAAATAATCTTAACCATACTAAATAATAAAGTGCCTTTGCCGAATAATGAGTTAGCAAGACTTTCGCCCCAAGACGCTCTTCCAAAAACCTGAGTAATAATTAAAATCAAGCTATTCCTTAACCCAAAATTCCAATACAGACCACATTATTATATTTGACGCAAAATGTTCAAGTTAAATTCAAAGTTAATGTATTTAAATATTTTATTTTTGTCTTTTTCTCTAGTTGAATGAGTGTTTTCAGATCATGAGCACTTGAGCAGGCATTTCCAGACTATAAGTATAATCGGTGGGAACAAAAACACAGGAAGTGGGCGGAGCTTATAATAATAGAGACTGCACTTTACTAAAGCATAAACATAAAGCCAACAGGAAGTGCTGAAGTTAAAACAATTCAAAAGCACTTGTTTGTACTTTGTAGATGATCTCCGACCAGTAAACTATTCTTTCTTTTCATTATTTAAATATACTTAAATCGTAGCATTTTTGCTTTCACTAATGAATGATAGAAACTGCATTACAAGAAAAACTTGACAACAAATAGGCGGGCTTAGTCAGAAAAAAAATCCATTCAGAGCAATCCAGTTTTGTAAATAAATAAAAATGAATGATGACATAATTGATAAATATTATTAGTCCTATATTTTAATGATATAATAAAAGTTATGGTATTTCCGAGATTATAGTAATGTATTTAAAAAGCCTACTTCCGAGATCTCATTTAAATTTGATTATTACAAATACACAAAATATCCTAAGTAGACTAGGGCTAGGCTAGTAGCGACTAGCGAGTGTCAAAACAAAATGGTTTTAAATAAACTGTCACGTGATTTAGCCAGTTTAAGCCGGATGTTGCTAACACACCTCTCAACTTTTATCACTGTTAAAAATATCTAATATAAGAGTATGATAATGAAATATAAAAAATATATAAACTTACCAATAAATGAAATAGCCTTGGGAAAGAAAACTGCTAGATTCTGAGACCAATGATCACTGATCGGTATTTGAAGATATTTAATAGAACCATCATTTTCAAAAACATTAGGAAGATTAGGTGTCACATTTAGGATATATTTAATGCGATATTTGTCAAGAGTCTCTAAATCAGTAGAGTTTTTAGCATTACCTAGAAATAGATTCGGTAAAATCTCTACAGGAAAGGTCGGAGCTTTGATTGGTGAACCTGTACCTAAGCAACTATCACACTTGTCACTATCTTCATCTATTTCACTACAACTTATACGTAAATTTTTTAGTCCAAGAATAGTATCCGTTGTGTCTTTCTCATTGGCACACAATTCAGGGAATTTATATCTTAATGTAGAGAACCCACCTAGAAAAATTATAAAATACAATATAATTATATTAAATGAACAGCAAATTTCGTGCGTAATTAATTAAATTGATTTGAGTGTTAATTAAAATTTAAAAAAAAAAATTGTAACTTGAGCTACAACAAATTAATGAAAAACGAAATTCATAATTAGACAATGTTTACATGATCTATTCATACTGTAAATTAAATTTAAACTAGACTATATCAGATTTTAGTTTTTAAAAAAAATATTTTAAGACAAAACAAACCTTCTAAATAACAGGCTTGGCAACCTTCTTCCTTTAATTTACGAAGTAAAACATCAATAACACTGGCTGAATTGGAATTCAAATCCTCCGTACAGTCATCACACAATAAAATAGTATGAGTTTTATAATTGTTTTTAAATTTCTCACGATTTTCATTACAAGAAATAATGGACGGAATTTGTAGATTTCCTTTACCAAGACGCCTCAGCAACAGGCTAGGCAAAGCCACGTTGATGGCTCCGCGAACATGGCTGAGCGCAAAATCGTTGTGCGGCCTACAATCCAAAACCAATAATTTCGCATTTTCCGAGTGAAGTTGTTCATAAAGCCAATCTGCTGAACGAACATCAGACATTTGTTTTTCGTTATTGTTAGTTACGTACTCAAGAGACGGCATATTAAAAATGACTTGGAAACAGTAATAATTTTACCATCAAAACTTGGAGAAGAACAAGTAGCCTTACCGGATGTATAAAAATCCCTTATCTTTAGCCATAAATCAGATCTGTTCACTGTTGATCTGTATAATATCCTCAATAATTAATGGATGTAATGAACAAAATCTATCTTCTTTATAAGCAGATAAAACAATAATATACTTTAAAATATTAAATTATTGGAGGTAGTGGTTCAGGACGAATTCAATTTGCAAACTAAAGGTAATAGCAAGCTTTAAAGTTTAGATAGTTTTCAGTCATGTCTACGTCATTCGATTGACGATTCATGTGATTAATGTCAACCTATTAGAAAAGTTTCCTGTTAAGTAATGTACTTGTCTATTCACTGTTTTTACAACCAATGAATCAAATCCTCCGCCTTGAATTGAAACGTAACATTAGTAGTAATTATAGTAGTACTGATAGTATTTTTAATGTTTTTAATTCGTCGCCCGTCGGTATTGTAAAATATATACTGTACATTGATAAAATTTAAAATTGACTAATTCGTTTGACCCACTAATTTTTACAGGTAATTAATAATGTTTACGTTATTAATAGATAAAACTATATTTTAACACAGATAAAGTAATAATAATAATTAAAAAAAAAAAAGATTCCTGGCCTTTTTTTTTTTTTATGGCGGGAGGGGAGATACTGCAGAATATTAGTAAAGGAGACCACAACTTCGGGGTTTTTTTTTTTTGCATCTAGGCCTAATTAAATTTTTTTTTTTTTTTTTTAATTAATGAATATGGTAATATTGACCGATTGCAATTTCTGCCTTGGATGGCATTTTCAAGGTCTATTATCTAGAAAAACATATTTTTATAGATATAAAAACATATTACCGGTATTACAATCTTGAGTGTAAAAATTATCTTTTACAGTAATGGAGAGAAAATATAAGAGCAATAAAACAGACAGTGTGTCCCCAAAGATTTTGCTCTACATAAAGAATAAAAATATATAGCCTATGGGAGAAATATTAGCTAGTAATTTATTGTTTATATATTTTATAAAAATCATTTATTAATCATTTGCAAAAACAACAACACCCCTCTCCTTTTCCAACAAAAATTAAGTAAATAGTATTACCGTACATCACTATGAGATTTGAAGAAAATAATGGTTTTCAATAATGAATTGTGAATTATGAGGAGAGAATATATGCTAAGACGATAAGGACACCCCGCATATTTCAGAGATTATACATTGTTGTTTTTGCAAATGATTAATTAACGGACATACGAATTTTCCTAATACTAGCCTAAACCTTTAAAACTATCAAATTTTTTTATAAAATAGATAAACAATAAATTACTAGATAAATTCTCACATACTGTATATATTTTTATTCTTAAATATGTAGAGCATATAATCTTTGGGGACACACTGTCTGTTTTATTGCTCTTATATTCTTTCTCCATAATTAAGTATAAGAGATAATTTTTACACTCATGGTTGTAATAAATTATAATATGTTTTTATGTGTATAAAAATTTGTTTTTCTAGATAATAGACCTTGAAAAAGCCATTATTGTAAGTTAAAAACTGTTGGACACGTTTTTATGGAGTAGATAGCATTTTGTTCTTGAAAATCATAATCAGATTTTGTCCTATCCGCTTCAATTTATTTTTTTTTCTCCCAAAAATTAATCGAGGGAACTTAAACAGGTTTTAAATTGGTATCATAATGTAATAATTAACAGTCAAAGGAATCTATGTTAGAGAAAATTTGTAATTATTTTTTATAAATAAATAATATTCTAAAGGTGTATTCCTCTTATTATTATTCTTTCTTATTTATTAATATTGGTTAGTGATACTTTTTGTAATTTTTTTTTCAGGTGAATAAGGTGGAAAAAGATTTTCTCATTTTTTTTTTTTAAATACGATATTGTAAGAATGTTTGTAAAAATGAACGTAAACATTGTTTTTATTTTTTTATTTTTTTAATCTTCTTAATAAACGCTTTCATAATGGAATTTTAAAAGGGTGAACTCCCTTTAAAGAAAAAAAAATCATTGTTATTTTTCTTCTCCATAGCTTCCTGTTTATAAATATTTGTATCATTCCGTTTTTCCTCATCTCTTAAGTTCAGCACAGCCCAGTTGCGTACGAATGATTAATTTTGGTTCATTTAAAAAAAAAAGAGAGGAAAAGATCATTTCCGGACATATTCGAAATTTTTCTTTTTTCCTAATTCCTTATTAATTTAAACTGAATTATAGTAAAGTAAATTTTCATATATTATGAAACTATTAATTTATAAGACGTTTATAAACGTAAGGTAGATTTGGGATTTTGTATGGAGGAGAGGGGGGGGGCATTTTTCTTTTCGCCTTTCAGAGTTATGAGGTACAGATCAGCCGGTATGGTTTGCCGATATGTTTATATTAATTATTTAAATCGAGTGTAGTTTTTTTTTTAAGATAAGTTCACAAAATTTTAATATTTATTCTTTTTTTCTTTTGTTATATTTTTGTTTACAACTTATGTACTCTTAAAATAATTTATGTTCAATTGCTCAATTATTTAGTTTAATTTATGTTATAGTAAGACTTAGTTGTTATGAATAATATATACACACACAGTATAGCCCTTGGCAGAGTTAGCTGCTAGAGGGTGCGTCCACAGGTTGCGGATAGTGGAATGTCTCCTAGATATTGGGGATAGCTGTGAATATAATGAATAAGCAGTCACAGATAAACCAATGACAATCCATGAATCCATGTTGTGCCTTGCAAGGTTAGGTGTTGGATCACCAAAGGCTAGACTCACCAACCCATTTGGCCAGCGTGGTGAGTTAGGACCATTTCCCTCTAGATAAT
>PXIH01S0034584.1:9911-22548 GCA_003024985.2 Euperipatoides rowelli
GTCAGTTACGTTAGGATTTATTTCCTTATTATAATTTCATCGATTTTATTCACTTTTTTTAAATTATTTGATTTGTTTTGTTGTTTTTCAAATACATTATGAATTTGGGATTATTAAAGTAGTTATATAATGTATTATAACTGTATAAGCCAATGGCTTAAATCTTTATTCAATAAATAAATAATAAAACTTAACTTTCAAAATAGCACCGGTCATTAAAAAATCTTGACAAATTGAAAATGTGTTCAATCATTGACATAATTTTAGCAAATCCTATTGTGGTATAGGTTCTTGTACATGTTTTTACTGATAGCCTGAGGCATCTATTGCAACATAAACCTGGAATCTGTTGTGGTATAGGTTTCTGTATTCTGTTCTGGAACAGAATTAGGTTGTTTGTTTACACTGGTCAATACTCGCTACACAATGCACAATGTGTTCCGGAAAAGTGGCCTGTGTAAACGTGGTTATAGTAAAAACATAAAGACAGGCAAATAAATGTCATTCTGGACAACCAAAAGTAAAACTGATTGGCTTTTAGAAAACATATATTTTCTTAAATTTAATGCTGAATACCCTCAACATTTAACAGAAAAAAAATTGTAACAGGTATGACTCCCCCCCCCCCACCTCTTAACCTATCCCTACTCTGACTTGTCCCCAGCATAGACATTACTATGCTTAGGTTATATTTATATTTCAATGTAGGCATAAAGACCAGATTTCAGATGACTGTATATTAATTAAAAGAATTTGTATTTTATGTATAATTTTATTTAGAAAGGGAGATAATCATTTAATACCTGGAAACTAAATATTGTTATACTGTTTGTATAATCTAATATATTCATAATATATCTAGAGTAATAATATAATCTTCAATTGCCATGCAGATTGATGTCTTGTTCAAAAAAGATGATAAAGGCATTCTAGGATGTGACATTTTTTCCCTCATTTTAGAAAGTTTAGTCCTAGCTGGAACATTAGGCTATATAGTAAATATCTAGAGTTTTACCCTTTCAAAATTAGGATGCTTAACATCTACCACTGAATCTCTATCAGCTTTGAGAAGCTGAACAATGGTAAGAAAACTCCAGTTGTGATTCTTAATCTCATATTTGTCAATTATGTACTGTTAGATTATTAGGCTCAACATTCATACCACTCTGAACAGAGGAGGCAAATCTTGTCCACTAAAATGGATACCATTATGTGATTCATTGCTTGTTAACAATTTAAGCATATTGTCAAACATTAATTATAACCGTTTAACCAATCGACAAGTGCATTAAATGCATGCAAATTCATGCATAACACCAACACTGAGTGCAGCTTCTAATTAAGGAAAACATCTGAAGTCATATAAGTGTCTGTGTTGAATGCTACATTTGAAAATAACCAAGTCAAAAGTGTGATCATTACCATGTCTTGTTATATAAATTGCTAGCTCAGTTGCATTTTTCCATGGGTGGAAATAATTATCTTGGAAGAAAAGCCCATTATTTGCATATAGTAGCTTCACTTCATGATAAATGCTCTTGTAAAGTTGCACGGAAAGCACGGACATGCAAACTCCCACACATCATGCAGAAAGTTGTTAAGCAGTTGTGTAAATTATTCATTGATTCTTCAAGACCAGCGGTTGCAGTTACTACCACAGGTCTTAAATCAACAGTAAATAGTAATTATCTTAGGAGTACCTGCAGTGTTTGTCTTAGGAGTAACAAAAGTAGTCATCATCTTAGAATTATTTGTAATAATTTTATAAATATCCTTGAATAATTTCTTAATAGGATTAACATGATATGATTTATAATTAGTTACATAGCCTACTATACTTCTCTGTCATTCTTTGTCCAAGCAGGTTCAGCATTGTAAGTTATGTCAAAATATATTTTCTTATTTGTAACAATTTTTTTTTTATGAATTATGAATACTAATTTTTCATTATGAATTCTATATAACTGTTTACTGTAGGA
Organism: Euperipatoides rowelli; assembly: GCA_003024985.2. Classification (NCBI taxonomy): domain Eukaryota; kingdom Metazoa; phylum Onychophora; class Udeonychophora; order Euonychophora; family Peripatopsidae; genus Euperipatoides; species Euperipatoides rowelli. Next base: position 11,891 of record PXIH01S0034584.1, read on the forward strand.
ACATTGAATTACCTTTACTTTGTAATTTTCACCTTTAAAGTAACACAAGTCCGATAATTTGATTTTTATAACAGTAATAATGATGTTGTACTAAAATTTTATATTTAGTTATTTGATTTATGTTTTAACGCTTTAATACACCAAACTTATAGTAAATTATATATTATATAAGTTATTGTATATTTAATTTTCTTGTTTCTATTTCCTCACAGATTACAACATATCTTGGGAAAAGAGACTTTGTAGACCATCTTGACCATGTGGATCCTATTGGTAAGAATTTTTTTTTCTTATATTCCCTTTATCACAAACTATCAGAATTACCCAGCATTGCCCAGGCCCCTCCCCCCATTACTCTCTACCCCCCGTCCTAAGATTTTTCAATCTCCCCTCTCTTTGCTTAGTTTACACTTTTATATGCTAATACAGTTAATTTGTCTAGCATACACGCAACAAAATAATCTGCTTACCATTATTCTCATTTAGAACTTTTTTCCCCGCCAAAACTAACTGTCAGACAATAAAATTATTGATAATAAATTCTGCTAGTTTAATAATAACATTGCTGCACTCTTATTGGCTGAATACCTTAAAGGGCATTTGTTCCCTCTGTGAATGACCCAGCCTCTATTTCTAAAACTGTGGATTTGTATAGCGAACATACAGACAGACAAACATTTATTGTTATGTATAAGATGAAAGTTATTACAGAGCAATTATACAAATTAGCAGTGTTTGAAAAAGTTATTTTTGTTTTTGTAGTTTATAACAAAAAAAAATTAGCATGCTACAATAACAATTATTTTTGAAAACTGTAGCTCACTAGAGCTACTGTACATTTGCTAAATAGGAAAGATACTTATCCAATATGGGACCTTTTTGGGTTTTTGTACTTTTAAAATTTCCTGTCAGGAATAACATTTTAAAGTCCAAATAGAGACTATAGTAATTAATTTGGAGAGATGTTTGTTGTTTTTTAGCTCTTTATGTGTTGGATGCAGTTTTATTGTAAAATAGGTATTTTTTTTAATATACTGTACATGTGCAGTGTAGAAATTAAGAAAAAAAAGTTTGATTAGCGATTAATGAAATAAAAATTTGATTAACATTTTTATATATTGATTAGCAGTATTATTTGCCAACATACAGTTTACATCATTTCCAACTTGTGCATGTTTATCTTTTTTATCAGTTCCAAATGTCTTGGCTGTAATGAAAAATTAATATTATAAGCTATAGGCTACTCTATAAATAATTTTATTTTTATATGAAAATGTCTTTTAATCAACACTTTTAAGATAATGCAGATAGGCCCATAGCCATTATGGTGATTCTCCCCTCCCCATACAACTATCAAGATCAACCTAAAACATGTTTAATAACTACTTAAAACAATACTAATTTAATACAAAATGAAAATTGAGAATAGAATTAATGGATGTGGTTGATTAGTTATAGTGGCAGTTTCCTATATGCAAATGTCAACAACCTTATGCTATCAAAAATATATATTTTAAAGTACAGGGTGTAATTTATGTATAGAAATAAATATAAAATGTTTAAGGAGAGGGTGTTGGGGAATAGTCAATCTTGGAAACCAAACAAAATAGTTGCTGTTTGAATTCTTTTTTAATCATTTTTATTCTGTTTATTAAGTTTTCTTTGCTAAATAAATTTAAGATAACATACTTAATTAATAAATTTAAAAACATTACATTTTCATAAAGTTTATTTACTGGTGAATTATTTTTATATTAAAAAAGATATGAACTGAAATAATGAATAAGATCTAGATTAGTGCTGGATGATTAAATTGATTATTCAATTTAATTGATTAATCTCTATCGCAATTACAATCGATTGTCATTATACAACTTTATAGATTAATTGATTGTTGTCAATTTATCATTAACATTTAAAAGCATCACATGTTGAATTTGTTTCTTTGTGCCCTAAACTCTTAATAAAATAATCATATTATTTTAAAAAAAAAAATCTATACAAACGTGAATATAAATATTGTAAATTTACTACCTGTCATAATTTATAAATTTTAATTTTCTTTTGAAAGAAGTGAGTTTAGCCAAACAATTAAATACCACACTTATTATAGCCAATTAATATTTCATAACATACAGTCTATCATACTTGTGTTATACTCTATATTGTTGTTCAAAATATTTTATTTTCATTTAGAAGTCTTTTTTGTTTTTCATGATTTGACAACAGAGATTGATTCTTCTTCAAATGTGTTAAAAAGAATTACATTTACGTTTAAAGATAGCCTAATTTTGTTAAATCTCTCATTTTGATTTGAAAGTGTGCTTTGATATCTATAAATTATGTTAGTTGTTTGTTTTTTTTTTAATTTATGGATAAAACAATACCTTGCTTACAATAGCTGTGAATAGCTTAATTTTATTATGATCTTTGTGGAACAATCTCCTTATATATTAGGAAAAAATAAGGACATTAATAATGAGTTTCATTTATTAAAGTCAAATTTCTAGCCACTATATAATTTATTATCTAATCTAATTTACTACCGGTATTTCAAAAGCATTTCAATTGTCCACCATTTTTTAAAAGATCACTATTTGTAGCGTGATAACATCAAATGATTAAAGCTAGAAAATGTTGTAAAATAATATTCCAGAAAAATAATATCCAAACCAGCCTAAGATGTTAAATATGATAGACATTACTTGTGACATTTAAAGAATTTATTCATTATGGTGATTGAAATACTGTACATTTAACCCTGCAGTCATCGAGGTCAGAAAGTTACATGACTAGTCACGGTGTATCTGTGAGATACATTTGTATATACATGTGTATATTTCAAAATATATAAGATATAAAAAACATAAATATTATTTTTCGTTCTTTTTTTAAATCAGGAATTTTAATATACTGTATATGTTAAAAAAATCCAACAAACAGATTTTTATTTATGAATTTTTATCTAAAAGTCTGCTATAATAATAAAAAAAAGCCAGTTCTTCTTACATTTTCCATTGCCGCTTCTCTTTCGTTGGAGATAGAATTTTTTGCTTTTTATTTTTGAAATCTGCATTAAATTCTGATTTGAAAAATGTAAAAGTTTATTTTTAAATGTATTATTTATATTTGTATTAGCTAGCTGAAAATCAGAAAGTTACACGAGTAGTCGTGGTGTATATGTGAGATACATTTGTATATACGGTACATGTGTATATTTCTAAATATATAACAGATATAAAAAAATACTTAAATAGTATTTTTTGTTCTTTTTTTTATCAGGAATTTTAATATATATTAAAAAAAAATCCTACAAACAGATTTTTATTTATGAATTTTTATCTAAAAGTTGGCTGCATACAACAGAAACCATTATACAGCTGGTATTTACTGTATGTACAAATAATATATTGTTAAATATTTCAAAATCTATAACAGATACAAAAAAATTTAAATAGTATTTTTTGTTCTACTTTTAATCAGGAATTTTAACGTATAAAGAAAAAAAAAATCCAACAAACAGATTTTTTATATTTGTTACGCCAAATTTTTTTCTAAATGTCAGCTATAAAAAAAAAAAAAGCTGGTTCTTCTTACATTTTTCATTGCTGTTTCTCTGTCATTGGAGATAAAAAATTTTGGTTTTGATTTTTGAAATCTGCATTAAATTCTGATTTGTAAATGTATAAGTTTTTTCTTAAATGTTTTTTAATATTTGAATTACGCTACCTGAAAAAAAAAACTTACATGAGTAGTCGTGGTGTATCTGACAGATAAAATCAAAGGAAATCAATATTTGCTCTGCCGTCACAACACTGACTGACAGATGAAAAAGTTCATTAATTTAGGAGAATAATAGGCTGTAAATATTCTAGTTCAGCGCATTAGATAGAAATTAATTTTTGCATATTAATTATCTATCTCACAGATACCGCAATGACTGCAGGGTAAACAAGAATATATTTTCTCAAATTAATATGAGAAAGAATAAAAAAATTAAAATGGAATAAAATAAGCTTGTAAAAGCATATATTTTTAAAATACAGTATGCATATTCTTTTTAATGTATACTGAGGATATAAACTTTTATATTGTAATTCTAACATCAACACCGAGCTACTGCTATATTATAAAGTAGTACGGTAACTAATGTTGCCATACAATGTTATTAACCCCTGCTAGATCAGTTGTCTAAAATTAATAGAATGTTTAAAACACTCATAACTCCATTGCTGAAATTTAAAAAAAAAAAAAAGGTTAAATCAAATATAAAAAAATCATACATGTTAAGAAAAAATACATCCTAAACTCGCTCTTCTAAATTTCAATTGTTGGCCATTTATAAGAAGGATATATGAATGAAAATATTAACAGTGAATGGAGAGCCCATTATTACCTAACTTATAATATTTATTAATTTCATACAAGATAGAATAATTAAAATGACCCTTTAGTACACAGTTTTATTTATTAGATTTTTAAGAAAATCGAGCATTTGAAGATAATTGACTGTGAGCTAAAATGTGATTAGCCTCTTCAATAGCAATAATCATGTCCAGTTACATAGACCTGAAAACCCTTTCCTTAGGTTTATTAAAGATCTGCAAAAATCTCAAGAATGGCCCAGCTGAAGCTTAAAAAAGCAAATTAAAAAAAAAAAAAGCAGAAAATTAACCTGCCTCATCCCTCAAATTTATCATGAGGTTCTGAGTATTGGTTATGATTCTTTCTACAATCAGAGTGAATTGCTTGCAACATTTGTTGATGTAATTTCAATTATGTCATCAATAATTATTTAAAAGTAGCATGGAAATAGGTAACGGTTTATCTACTTTTTACGATTACTGTGTAACTAGTAATAGCCACTGCTATATTTTATAATATCTTTCTAAAGCAAAAAAATACAAAAAAGTATTGCATAATGTTAAATTGTTGCAAATAGAATTCTAATTCCAAACATTGCAAATGAGTCTTTAAAAAAATCTCAAAATGTTATTTGTAATGAAGATCAGCATCTTTTACTATTTTTTGCATTATTTTTCCATTTTCAGATAATTTCTATCAATAATATTGCTTTTGAATTGAGAATTCTGGTATTTACAACACTCATTATATAAGGGTCAATTCTTAGAAGAATTACGATTATATATTTATTGATTTTCAAAATCTTGATAAGATAGACAACTTATTCAGATATTCCTGCAAAAATATTTTTTTTATCATAATTTTATTTCTAAATGCAAGTGAAGACTTAGTAGAGAGTAATTTATCGTAGGTGAAGACTTAGGATTTGCTTCAGAAAACACAGAAATGGTAAAATGTGTGAGGAAAATTGTTCGAGATAGCTCCTATGGCTTCATAAAATAAACTTGAGTTTAGATTAAAAAATAAAAGATTTGTTTAAAAAAATTGGGATATGTGTAATTTAAGTATTTGTGTTTTACTTCTTTCCCATAGACAGTCATGGCATTCACAGCTACATCTCAACAATGGACAAATATTTTATTTTCCTATGGACACTTTTACTCTGATAATCTGCATGGGATGACAAATATGGCACATTTATGAGTGAATGTTAAATTATTTAGATATGCGTACAGATTATTTAAACCTGCAGAACTTTTTTTTTAAATAGTTATTAGTAGGCGTATACATTTTATTTTAACATTACAATATTTAATATACAGTACATTATTAAAATTAATTCAATATTTACAGTAAATATAATTTTTATTAATCAGTAATTGTCACATTATTGACTTATCATTCTAATCAATCAACACATACTGTAAGGTGTGTAGGCTACAATACATGTCATTCTTTTCTCTTCTTATTATTAATATTTAAACTAACATCCTGCAAATATTTATTTTAATTAAACGGGTTGGAAAAAAAATTTGTTCAGTGCTTGAATGATAATGACGTTTAATACAAAATAAAATAATAAAAAATAGAAAATGTAATTTATTACGTAGAACCCTATCAAGTGTGCATGCACACTTATCATTCATTGAGGGGGGGGGGTGCACTCTTGTTTGGCCCCATGCTAGTAAACCTTAGATTTACCATGATGCACTGCAAAACTGTCCGGGTGCACTCATTTGGCTAGAATCAGAATTCTTTAAAAGACTGTTTTTCAAACGGTACTTTTATTTGGATTACATGGAAACATTCTCCTGAACCTTAGATGAGGTAATAACTAGGTGGCGCTGTTGCCTGGCACAGCTTGGATTGCTTTCAGAGTGGCGCACTTTACCTAACTTTGACCGAGAAATAGGGGTGGTGCACTTATTTCATGGGGCGCACTTTGGTCGCATTTCACACTACTTAGTTTCATTTTTCAACTAATTTATTAAAGCATCTAATTTCTTTCTGATAAAGTTATATTTAAGATCAGATTTTCAACTTTTTTTTTGTTTTTAAAAAAATGACATACATTATAAAATGCCATTCAATTTAAATTTTTAAAAAAATTTAAAAACGTTTTTATCTATTCAGAATTTAAATGTTAATTTTTTTTTTTATTTTTTTTTTTTAATTTTTATGTAAATTTGGTGCTTGGAAAATGTGGAAATTTGGACCCAAAAAATAATAATTAATTTTTTTAAATAGATATGGGTAGCAACATGGAACAAATATTTGGTAAAAATTACAGACAATTGAAAAATGTTTAGGGGGGTGGGAGTCTAATTATTGGCAAGGATTAAGGTTAAGTTAAAAAATACCATTCGAACTCTGCACTACCATTACGACGTAACCTATATTGCAAGAATTTTCTGAAGGAATGTCTCTCAAACTGTATAGGTCTGCTACTACTTTTTTCTCTATAAAACATCCTAGAGGATATACTAAATAATAATTCTGAAATAGAAAATGCAACATCACTATTAACATTTTAGGAAATGTGTAAGCACCATTCAAAACATTTCCATTTGGGAACACATAATTCCTAACAAATTTCAACAAAACAATTGAGCCAATGGAATCTAATCAATTGACAGTGATTAAAGATATAATAATGAGAAAAATAACTTTATGTACCAAAATTACTGTATTTCAATAATACCTTGCCTGTTATTATCAACCACGGTTAAATAACTATCTGTATGACACAAGAGAGACCTTCTATTGATAAGGGGCTGAACCTGCAACCTACTAGTTGTCATCACAAGGAACATCAAGTGAAAAGTCTGTAAAATTTTCTCAGCAAATTGGACATTTTTTTTATTTGGTTCCTGATAAGGCATAATAGTGGGTTAAGATGACCTTTTTTTTTAACCATGTACTTTCAAACCTAATACTTATATGGTTTTGACTTATTTATATCTACTATTTTTTCATACATTTTTATGGTTATTTTGGATTTCTATAAATCCAGCTTTGTGCATTTTCTATTATAATGTGTTAAATATAATTAGATTTTACTGGTAATTAATTTATCAAATTTAAAAATTGTACAAAACCTAGTTACTTGGAGATCAACTATTCTAATTGCATGGCTATAAGAGTCAATAGTACTGGGTGTCTGAGAATTACCTTTAACATAACTCATGAATCAAAAGTCATAGCCACAAACAAAAGATTTTCATGTCATTAGTAGTTCTCTACGTGTGTCCATTTTGTTGCATGCAGCACATCAAGGTGAAACTAAATACCATACAACATATCCTTTGTCATGGTATCTATTGTGTCTGTGGAAAAGTCTTAAGAACATTAATGTTCAATACAATTGCAGGCATTCCTTATCAACTTCTGTGTAGGCCTACTACATTGAAATGATAGCCTGGCATGTTCCACAATGTTGGGTGATGTTGACCGATGACCTTGATCTTTAGCCTGCAGTAAACTTCTAGTCTCCATAAACATCTTCATCCATGCATGTATTGAAGGTACACTTGGTGGTTCTTGCCCATATGCTGTTCAATATTTGCGTTGGACAGTTATTGGAAATTTAGTTTCGTCCAGCCTCATACTTTTTTCTTGTATAGACATTGTTTGCATTAAAAATGCTTAGTGGCGCCATCTGTTGAACAATAATTTTTTTGTGTGAGTTAATAAGCAAGTGGTTTGTGGATATGACTTTTGGTTCATGAGTTATGTTAAATCATTATCATAAAGGTAATTCTCGGATGCCCTGTATATAATTATAATTGTTCATATAAATTGACACTATTTTTCCCATGTCTAATTTTTAGTTTTCATTTTTTTTTTAAAAAACAAATGGGTTTTTTTTTCTTATTTAGAATTACTAAACTGAACATTTTAATTAATGCATTTTAAATTCTTTTAAGATAATTTCATGTTCACAGAATGTAGTTTTAGTAATAGCAACTTCTAGATCAAGCTGGATCACCTCCCACTTTCCTTGTAAAATGTCATAGGTCATTATTAGCCATTAACCTCTCAAGTGCAGTCAAAATTTTAAGTATTATTTTAATACTGTTATTATCTTTTCAAACTGAGAAGTTCATTTCTGTTTATTTTCTTGTATAAATAAGTTAATCGTTCCAACCCAAAATTCTTTAGTTTTCCTGTTTATAAATGTTAGCTGATGAAAAAAAATAATGTGAATTATAGGCTAACATCATCTTTTGTATTTAAACTTTAATTTACTGTACTTTTAAAAATAAATTCCTATATTTTATTGTTTTTCTCCTGATATGATAAATATGTTGGTTTTTTTTTAGTTTATTTCCTGTTTTATTAAGAAATTTGTTTACCATTCTGTGTGTATCAGAAATAAACATGGTACACCACATGATATCTTCATCAGACTGTTGTAAAAATATTGATTATATAAGTGATGACATGCTACATAACATATCTGTTTGAAATGAAACATTTAAAAAAAAATGGCAGCTAATCGCTTTTATTTCACTCCGTTCATGCAATGCTTGTTTTAAATTTCATTTACTATGGAATTAAAAATATATTCTTGTTTCTCCTCCACCGCCTGATCAGATTTTTTGTTTTAACAAGTTACACTAAATAAATAAATTTCTTGCTAAAATAATCTAATTTATGGCAAGTATTGTATTAAAAATGGCTATTAAATAAATACTAAATATTTGTTTAAAAAAAAAGGGAGGGGGGGGATTACTGTTAGGTCAGGTTTTTTTTTTAACTGTAAAGGGTGGAAAAACAAGGTCTTATGTTTTAGTTGCTTTATTTAAACAGCTTAGTGTTTCTATAATTACAATATTGGTGTTTGTCAAACTTATAATTCTGTCCAAAAATTAATAATTTAATCACTGTATTCTTTTTGGTCTCTGAAATGATCCTCATGTATCATGAAAATGAAATATGAATGGTAATTCAGGTGAGGGGGGGGGGGGGNGTAGTTTNTTTTTATTACAACCGTTTATTTAAACCTTTGGAGTCTATAAATCCACTTCTAACAAAGATCTAAAGGGGAGATTGCAGTTTTGTGTTTCGCTTTGAAAATGGCCACCAATTTTTGACGTAGTTACTTCCAGACATAAGTTGTTGATAAATTTAATGATATGGGTAAAGGGCTAGGTGAAGTCTGAGATTCAGACATTAGGTGATCTTTGTAGAGCATGCGTAGATGTGTTTTAGAAATGCAGGATTGAAGGCGGTATAGCGGTAAGTTTAAATTACTAATATTCATTTTCATTTATATGCCTAATCTTTTTTAGGTAACATTATTAAATGTTTATTAGATTACGTATTGTTTAATTATCTTTTTAATTTATTTTGGAAGAGATATAACTATCATTGGGTTGGAAAAATATGGCTTATCTTCCGAATTTCATTAGAAGATTCCAAAATGTCACCTATTGATTATTATAGGGCATACTGTAATTAGGCATAGTGTATTTCACGTGAAAGTGTATTTCACACATAGTTGGAGTTAGGGATCAGGGTAAGGGTAAAGGTTGGATATGTAATTAATCTACAGTATTTGGAGTTGGGATGTTAATTAATAAACAATGATTATTTATAATTTTAAAATTAAACATTTCACAGGAAAGTAAGTGTCATTCACATTTTTTGATTATTAATAACAGGCATATAATTAGGCATAGTATATTGCACACAAAGGTGTATTTAACACATAGTTGGAGTTAGGGTTAGGTAAAGGTAAAGGTTAGATATGTAATTAACCTACGGTAGTTGGAGTTAGGGATCAGCATAAGGTTAGGATTCATTAGTATCCTAAGATTTTAGCAATTAAAATATTGAAACAACAACTTATCTTCATTTATATGCCTAATGAAAATAATAACTGTGTAGTTAACTTATCAGAACGATTACTAATAAATGACCCTTTTGGTACGATTGGGTTTCTCCCTTGTTAACAAAAAAAAAAAAAAAGAAATCCTGATGTAGGCTATATTTTTTCTTCATAAAAACTCGAGATGCTTTTTATAATTGCTAATAATAAAGTTTTGAACTATTTAAACATATTTTCCCGAGTCCTCGATGTTGTTTCACTAAAAATATTCTTAGCATTTGTTAACTGATGTACAGTATATTACTGATGATAAATTTTCACCTTTGTAATTCCATTATATGCGCAAATGAAAGATTTATTTATATAAATTTTAATTTTTGGGGGTGGGAGTGGGAGGAGAATGACCCTGAAGTGTTTAGCTTACTTTCCAACATGGCACAAACTTGAAATTTGGCAAGTG
>PXIH01S0034599.1:0-12370 GCA_003024985.2 Euperipatoides rowelli
TTGATGACTAATGAAAATAAAAACACTTAATTAGCCATTCAATTCAAAATGCGTCCCAATTTAGATTGGAATGAGGAAACTAAATAAATCACCAGAGACTAAAATGTTATTGTCTCTTAGTAAAGAGTCTTGGCACCAATAAACTAGCAGAACGGATCTTTTTAAGGTCCCAATCACTGCTATACTAGGAGAAGGCAACTCCCAATAAGAACATGTTTTTTCGACTCAATTAGGGAAATGTCATGAGCACAAAAATGCTACTAATAATCCTAAAATGTCCATCAACATGTACCTCTCTTTAATTTACTCTGAGTCATCAACAGGACTAATAACCACTTAATTAGTTTCAACAATAGCAGAACTATGGTGATTTATTTTGATCTTCCTCAACTATAGTCGTATTTTTAAGAATAGCAGAATAAATAACTTTTTCCATTGATTCATACAATTCTCATGCTCTCTCGTGTATAACTCACAACAATTTGGGCATCTTTTGTAAGTAGACTCCACCGATTTGTCCCTTATCTGTCTACATGACAGACATATAGGATCCCTTCCTTTAATTGTTAGTAAAATATAAATTCCAGCAACATTCATAACATGGGGAATGGTTTGAATCTAAATTCCCAGTATTAACATTGCTTTGATTGAAATTAGGCTAAATTTAAAACTTAAATCCGCCCCACAACAAACTTTTCATTATCGATCTTAACAAACTGAACATACAGACTCAATGCCAAACAAATTTTAACCATATCTTCATGCGATGTAAACCAGACTATTATATCAAAATGCTGACACAATTCTTCTAACGAAGAGGGGATGACAAACCATTATTGAAAACCTTAAACATATGCTGCAGCTGCAATTTATTTTCCTCTGAAACAAGATCAATACCTAGATAGCACAAGTTTCTAGGGAAATAAATACTAGCAATCGCATCTTTACCAATAATTCTGATGACTTCCAAAATTACATCCACAGCATCAGTCTTACATCCGCACCCTCGCTAAACAATGTAAATATAAAGCGCTTAGGTGAGTAGACTGGAAGCATGGCCTTATGACAATATTTTAGGCTTTTCAAAGTTTCACATACTATTCAGAGTTGTTTAAAGTGTCCATACTAGAAACAACAAAAGAAACCAAGTCACTTTCTAATTTATTAAACCATTGCAAGAGATTTTTTTTGTCAATCATCGGCTGAGATCTGGCTAGAGGCCGCCATCTTAACCGGAAGTAAATATTGTATTATTTATTATGCTTGCTTTTTTTTTTTAAAAAAATTTCATTCCAAAGAGTGAAATGAAATTTATTATATACAATATTTACAATTACATGCTTTATGATGACTGTGCATAAGGTACATCACGCTTCTTTGCTTTCATTCATTTTCTGATCTCATATTGTTGTTGGGTTGTCAGGTTTTTTCCAAGTCCATAAATCCATTACTGCTTCTATCCAATTGATTTTCATAGATCTATGATGAGAAAAATTCCCCACTGCATACTTTTTTGAGAAAAGAAGCAATGTCATATTTAATTCATACAAGCCCCAAATATTTCACCAATACTGATTGCACAACCCTACATTCCAAAAACAAATGTTGCCATGTTTCCAAAGAAACACATTCTTTACTGCGTTTTCAATATACCGGTTCTCGTCAACCTTTCCAATGTTGGCAAAATCTCTAGACTATATTTATAAGCAAAATTTGCCAAATTGTCTCTTAATTTCAGTATTTTGAAGTCCTTCAATCAGACAAACTTATTATGACATCCCATGTAAATCTGAATTTGCCTCATGGCATCACAAAAGAGTTTTATAATTAAACCTTTTTGCAATCATATAATTAGCTTTATTCATATTATAATCCCTCTAACATTTAGCATTTTAATAACAAAAGTCAAATTTTTGCAATTCATTTATTGAAATTAAAGAAAAAAGCCAAAATAAAACAATATAATCACTTGGCATGTCTACAACTTGAGACTTTCCATATTCTAATTGTTTTAACAATGTACAGAGACAACCATAATACAATAAGTCCAATAATCAAAATTAACTAAAATGGCATCATGTTTTGAATTATGTGTAATTACAAAAGTTCTACCTTACCGCTATATTCACCTCCACCTGCTTTGCACCAATATTCCTCTTCAAACTACCATCACCATTTCCTTCCTTTGTTTTTTTATTTCTCTGTGCTCTACCTTTCTCTTCACAGCAACTTTCTTCAAAACCTGAGAAACTGCACCATTTTCTTGCTGAATTTCCATATTCTCTACTTAAACATTACCATCAGAAGACTCGTCTTCACCCTCACTAGAGTTACCATCTTGCGTTAGGCTTAAAGGCTGCCCCTGCTCATGAGCCAGTTGCAAATTCACTACACCATCATCAAAGCTCTCTTTTACACTAGTATTTAATTTAAATTTCCTGATGACTGTTAATATAACTAATCCGAGTAAATGCCTTTCTCCATTTCAATGTTCTAATTTCCAGCATGTTCATTCCTAAACACACCGGCATACGTAGCAATCATTGGTTTACATGTCAAATGATCCTTTGCATCAAACATTCGAGACTTCTTGCAAAACCTTTTCTTGCATTCATTCGACCTATGATCAATTCCCTTACAGTTAAGACACAATGGCTCCCTCCCTGCAATCACCAGTAAAATCGAAAGACCTTTTACTTCACAATATGGGGAATTTACTCTAACGCTACATTATTATTTGCCAATGCCTTTACATTTAGCACACTAGTGTCATAAACAGATGAATCCTTCATTGTTACAGTTTGATACTTCACGTCAAAGACATGCACATAATCCTTTAATACTAATAATCTCAGAATTATCTTTTGTTTGGGGAAGCCAATGTACCCTAATAGAAATATTATTATATGCTGAGACCCAATTCACAGGAATTATATAGTAATTATTGCAGATTAAGAAAACTTTCTCCAACTTTACTTTGCATTCCTCCGACACTACATTAATCCCCAGATATTTAGAATATCTTGGAAAGTAAATACTGACTATGTTTTGCTTTCCTATTATATTTGCTACTCGCTCCATTATCGGTTCAAGGTCTATTTTCACAGCATCAGTTTTGTGATACACTGTAAACATGAAACGCATCTTATTGTATATTGGTTTAAATACTAAGTCCCAAAATTTGAGAGCCTTAATAAACTTCTTATATCTATCGGAATAATTCTCACCTTTTTGAAGAACATCACTGAAATTTTTTTTAGCATTAAGCAAATTTAAATGCCAATTAGGAGTATAATTAGCTTGTGAAACTACCGAGGTGGTTGCAGCTGCCTCCATCTTAACCAGAAGTATTTTGTTATCTTTTTGTGTGACAGTTTTTAGGTTATTTATTCATCCATGATACAAGACTTGTAATTCTACCCCATCAGGGTATTCAAGTGGGTAAGGCTCCACTCGGCACTATAGAGCTAAGCTTGCTGCCAGTTCGAAAACAGGGAAACCTTCATTCCCCAGATTAAATGAAATCAAGTTGCAAACAGTTTTTCCTCGGAAGTCTATTCCAAATTGTTTAAATTGCAGAATCCAGAGATTTTTCTCTGAATTATTGTAAGCATGTAAAGTGTATTTAGAATGTATGTCCATATTGTAAAAATGCATCTTGTAAATAAATCCATTATTTTGCCCTTGGGCGAAACATATTAAAAAAAACTTGTAATTCTAAACTGCCTATCTAAGACTTAGATAGGCTTCTCCTTTACTCCGGAATCATCCTATTCCTCCTCCAATTCCAAAACCATTCTAACCATCCTCTTTTTTAATTTTCCACTCTCAACAGTACCTTTACCCAACCAATCCACACCCATCCCCCTCAAAACAAAACAATTTAACCATTCTATGCCATTCACTCATCTCCCCATTTTCTCCACACTCCTCACCTTCCATTATTTTCTTCCTCTCCCCTTTTAACCCTTCACACCTCAATAAAACATGACCAACATCTTCCTTTTCCTTAATACATATATCACATAATGTTTCCTTTACCCTCCCTCAAACTTCCTCTTCCTAACATTAATACCCAAAGTTTCCACCCTTGCCTGAAACAATACTTCCTCTATCATTACCATATAATTTACCCTCTTCTTTAATAATTTTTTTATTTCAATAAACTCTCAGCATTTCCTTCTCTTGAACCCCCTCCTTCCATCTTCTCTCCCCTTCCTTCCTAACAATTTCTCTCATTTACTTCACCCATTTATTGTAATTCATTCCACCTGCTACCATTTTCATTTTTCTATCCCATAGTCCCAAGTAATATCCTATTCTATTCCCATTCAAAACCTTCGCCATCAATATAACTCTCTTCAACCATCTTGACGTCACCATCCTCAAACCCCATCTACATACCCTCTCCTCTCCCATCAATTGCAATCTACTGTATATTTTAACTTGACATTCTTCTCTCTCTTTTCAAATGTACTCCATCCTATATCTCCCTAAATCGCTTCAATCGCTGTATAAATATTACCACCTAAACCATATCTACCCATCTCTCTTTTCACTTTTTCTATTTTGTTTCTTACCTTTCTTCATATTACCAATACATCATTTCCATGCATAACTCCTGGAACCGCTACTCCCTTCCACAAGCATCTAACCACTTCGTACCTAGTGTAGCTCATACGAGCTACACTTTTATTAATGCCCTTGTTTCTTTAAACTTTCTCTAACACTTCACATCCCATCCTCTTATAATGGTCCTATTAGTATCAGCATCCTCTATAATTTTCAAAATATTTCATGATATTAAGAAGCAGATTTTATTTAATCTAAGTGATGAATGGCACACTATGTATTAGAGGCACTGTACCCTAACCCTTAGCGTATTCCATTATTTCATACTTAATTTTTTTTAAAAAAAAAACACACGTTTTTCTTATTATGTACAATTATTTACAAAATCAATATTCATTGAAAAAAAGTCTTCTTTTACAAAGTGTAATCCGAGGTGGATTCCCCGAAATCGAACCAGCGACCAGGTTGATCGCTGGAGTGCGGAGTCAGAGTGCTTTACTGACACGACTAGTCTCGTAAGTCTTTCATATGGAAAATTTATTTTATACATTTTTGATTTACAAGCTAATTTACAAGACGACGACCCCAACATGAATTAAGAATTAACTTCATATAGTTTATTTTGAATGGTTATTTCAAAATATGTCTAAAGTAGGTTAATTTTTTATATGAAAAAAAAAGAACTTATTGCAATAACCTAATATAATAATCTGCTTACTTTGGTCGAGGTGCGGTGGGTCCAGTCAGGAGAACACAGGGCTGCCTTATCTCAAGACATGAAGTCCCAGGGACAGGCTCGATCCCCGAGGGTGCCAGTATCTATCCATTTTTTCTAGGCCCAAGTGAAAGATACCATTTTTTTGTACATGAAAAGACCATTAAATCTTGAGTGTAAAGAAATACCACTGTATCCTGGGTCTTAAAGATGGTTAAGCCAGAGACAGGAAAAGGCACTGTATAAGAACCAACTCAGAATAACTATATGGATGAAGACCTTCGATTACGATTCAGGCTAGTTAGATTAATAAACAAATCTGCTTACTTTGTCCCTTTGAGATCCCCGAAGTGACTGACGTCATTGTATATGGTTTTAACTTTTGGAATTTGCAAATAAGATTTTTTCCCTTTTAACATGTTCACTGCTGAAGACTTAGATATGAATCGGCATAAACTTTCACAACATCTAGACACGGAGCAGAGTCAAGTTTCAATATGTTAATATGAATTCAGCATATAGGATGAGTGTTAGAAATATCATTCAGCATTGAACGTGTTGAACCAATGGGAAGAAGTAGACAAAATGGGGAAAGTCTGTGAGGGATGGGTAAGGGAAGGAAAAATGAATTTCCATCAATTTGGATGGTTTAGGCCAGTGATTACCAACCTGTGGTCCGTGGACCACAAGTGGTCCCTGGAGCATTATCAGATGGTCCTTGGCCATTTTAGCAATTTTAAAAAAAAATTCTATATTTTTAGTTTGGCAACTAATCAATAACTTGTGAAATTGAATATAGGCATATTCTTTGAAAACCAATTGATTATGATATTGTGATATTACATATAAGCTGTTGCTCTTACCCCTCCCCCCCCCCAAAAAAAAAAAAAAAAGGTCTTCCCATAATCATCTATTTGTGTGTCTGTGTGATCTGGTGGTCCTCACATGTAAAAAAGGTTGGGAGCCGCTGGTTTAGGCTATTTCTCAACTCATTAAGGATTTAGTCATTCTAAGCATGCTCACACTAAAATAAAAACATTTCATGAGTCTCATCCTCGTGGTACAGTCTGTAGCAATGCAGGCTGAAAGCGAGGGTCAAGACATAAGTCAAGATGTTCCAAGTTCACGCCTCAGTTGAGTCGGCTTTGGAACGGTTTTTTCCCTAGCTTACAATACCTTGCAAAGGTTTTATAACCAAAGGTTTTATAAGTTGGCTCTCTTAGAACCCTCTTAGAACCGTAGTTGGAACTTAGGGTTTAAAGTTATAAAAGAATTACATTACCATCTTTTAAAATAAGATAACCTGTCATTGACGTCTAACTTAATTTTTATATAAAAAAAAAACATATCATGAGATCCAAGATGTGTATGACATCATAAAAGAAAACACAAAATACACAGATTAGGTTGACTTTTTTTTATTTATTTTTTCCAAGAATTATTTTTATTATTCCATCAGCTTTTATTTTGACATTAGCAAATCATTTCTTTGAAATGAAACATTCATTCAGCAATTAAATCACACCCGACAATTTCAAAATCTTTTTCATTTTATATTTTTAAAGAAAACCATAATAATAATAAAAAAAGGTATTTAAATATAAAAAGGATAAAAACGTACAACATTACATACTTTCTAAATTACAATCTTAGAATAGTACAACTAGATATGAAATGATTCATATTTACAACTATAAATATACTCTCTACACCAGGTATAAAACTATAGAGCACCTAATAAGGGCAGCAATATTTACTTTGAAATTGTCAGGTAAAAATAAAGGTAATAAAAGATTTCATAATAAATAATAAATAGGTAAAAAAAAAAGACAATCTTGAATTACATTTCACTTAGCTTATGCATGGACATCTTGACAAATAAATGTATCAAATCACATTTAAAAAAAAAAAGATATAATTGTATAGGCTACTTTCATACAGGGAGATCACTTTGGTTAGAAATATATAGGGCAAGATTTTACAAATTCTGACACCTCTGCCATCTTTCCTCCTGGGAGAAAAAGATTAATGATTAAAAACACATGTGACAGAGCTTATGGTGAGCATAAACCATACTGGCTCTCTATCTATGATCAACATTAGTTATATTTTTAAAATTGATTTTTTAATGTTCATAATGTCTTCAGAACATGGAATATGGAAGAGCATTTTTATTATGTAATGGAATAAAGCCGTGAGATCCATCGCGTCATAATCCATCATGGAGCCCATTAATAGCCTAATAACAATGGTGAGGTTTTTTTAGTATTTTTTTCAATACATTTTGGGATAAAACATCCCATTTTCAAGAGAATCCAGTCCGCTATGCATGGATGTAGCTTAAACTCATTAATATTTGTATATACATTGTTGTATTTTAAGCATTTGTTAAAATAAAATAAATAAATTGCATAGCGGAGGTCACCAATCACCATTATTAAAAAGTTACATGATCAATCTTTCCTATCTATACCATCTTCTGAAGTAGCAGACCCGGCAGGGAAGAATAATTGAATACATGATGAGAGGCTAATATAAATCCTCCTCCTAGTAAAAATGATAGAGCTGGCAGAGCTTGTAAAAATGGACCAACAGTTTTAATGATTTTAGATGTAGTTATTTAGCATCTTTATAATCTGTAATGTATACCAAGGATTCTTTAAGTCTTAAAAATAAACAAACATTTATTATATTTGAAAGATGATTGTTTAGGAGGATATAAATTAAAATTTCCTGTAAAGGTGTTAAGTTATGGAATGCCACGTATTAGGTTCTATTTAGTATATTATTGTGCCATTCAAACCCTTTCCATAGATGACTGTATATACATTTTTAAAATATTACCACAGTAAATTGTTCAACTATGCTAAGGTAGGTTGTTTTAATTTGGAAATTAAATAAACCTTAGATTATTTTTTTTATTGGTTATTAACAGACACCACCCATGCATTTTTTTGGCGATAAGTAGTTAGTAGCCTATAACCACTGTATTTTTTATTTTGGCAATATAGCTTACAATAGAAAATAATCTTATACATTTTAATGCGTTCTAAACTTATGCATTTATTCTTTTAGTATCAATGAGTATGATGGAGGTTTAGAAATAACAGATTATTTAGCCCAAACTTTGGTAGCTAAGTGAATTCATTTTCAGCCTGAGAATAACAGATAGGCCTACTATATTTTCTTACTTTATTTTGAGGGTATTTCAGAGCCCTTTTAACTGATAATGTGTAAGGTCTTGATATTTAAGGTTTTAATAATTTCCTGTCTGTGACAGGTAATATGTTGATTTTTCATATTATATCATGGTGAATTCAGTACAATATGTTTATAATAAAACAGTATTTAACATTCCATACTTCTTAAGGGGTTATTTTGAAATAAAAAAAAACGATTTTTGAAAGTTTATACATTTTTTTTAAAGTATAAATCAATATTAGTTTACCTTTTATCTCTTTTCATGGATGCAATGTTATTTACAACATATACCTTTATTACTTCAATATTATTTTAAATGAATAGTTTTAAAGTAAGGCTATATTGTTTAGCTACTTATTAATTACAATACAGGCCTTAAATTATTTTAATAATCTAATAATAAAATTTTTGTTTGCAATATGAACAGAAATCTTTATTAGATAATATTTTAAGTTATTCTTATTAATTGGAATAATAATAATTTAAAATTGTTATATCTATATAGTCATCAAATATGGACATATATAGCCTAAGCATAAACCTTGTCATTGTAGAAAATTAACTCTAATGGTTAAAGTGGGTCTTTTTTCAGTTACATTAATGAAGCCTTGAACATTTCCTTAAGAAATGTGACATCATTCGTACCATTATCATTACCTGAGGATTATGTCTTATTTAAGCTATGTATGGATTTAATGATTTTAATCTTGTTTTCACTTTTTGTTGCTGCTGTTTGTTAAATTCAAACTTTTTCTGGTTCATTATCAGTTTCTTTATCAGCCACAGTAGCTGTCATTTGGATTTCATCTTTCCCAGCAGTGGTTTCTGATATTCCTTGGGGTTTTTTCTTACGTAAGCAACATTTTAAAATCAGAATTATCAAAATAAAAATTAGTAGTAAAGAGATGCCTCCCCCTAAACCAAGGCCTATATAAAACCATGGTATATCCTGCTGAGCACATATTTCAGGTGTTTCATCTGCAGTACCTGGTTGCCCATTATTTGGACAATCGACTTTTTTATCGCATACAAATCTCTGATCAATGCATATAGGCAAATCTGGACAGGGATAGCCACATTCCTTTGTCGGGCTATACTTGGCCCCAGGTTTTATAACAGGGGCTTTATTAAATTCAACCCACTTGGCCTTAAAATGCGAATCATTCTTTGATGATATCATTTCTATTATAATTTTATTAGTAAAATCTCTAGGATCGGTACTGTTCCATTCCCTGGGAAACACTTCTCCTGTTAGACTAATATCACTCTCACAAATACTTTTAAATGGTTTCGATTCATCTGGGAAGTAGAAGAAAATTTTAGTAGTTTTGCAGTCATTCAATTTATCATAATCTGTAATTTTGAAGTATAAAAATTTATTTCTGGATACTTCTAAATGCCAAAGACAGCGAATAAACACTCCATTTGGATGATAAACACTTTTACTTGTGTGTGGAAATTTAAAAGTATAATCTTCATCTATGCTGCTATTTAGTTTTACAGGATCACAGTCATTTGGAAAGAACTCATAATCTGCTTCAAAACTAAGATCATTTGCATCAAGATCTGGTTTCATATCAAACATAGTAAATTCTAAGGTCACTTCATTTCCAAATGCAATGATTGGTAAGGGCATTTTAAAAAGCCGATTTTCACAAAAGCAGCCAGCAAAACGATTCCCACCTTCAGTAACTTTTATCCCAGATATATCAGTCGCATTGGTTCCATCTTCCATCTTGCATTCATAGCGGAATGTATCTTCATTAAATTTTGTAAAGCAGCCCTCGTTTTCAAGTTTAAGTGAATTTAAATTTAATTGCAAACGTTCATATCCATTATTCTTGAATATATATGTGCATTTTAAATAGGTATTTCCGCCTCGGCCAAAGAGAAGCGCATTTTGAGGTGATGAGAATATGCCCCTAGGTTTGGATTTACTATCAAATAGTCTATCACAGATAGTGTCTGGTATTGCTTCTCCTGTTTGGAAAATATTTATAAATTCATATTTTACAATAAAGTCACTTTCTTTGTGACCATTTCCTGTAAATCCATGACTTTTGAACTGAATAAAAAAATTTTGCCCTTTGGATATATAACTTTTTTCATTAGGTTTACAAATATGAGATGATCGATAATGGTTTTCAGTTATTGGCACACATAAGCGGGGACCATCCATCTCACAAAATTTACCAACCAATGTATCCTCTGTAGCATTTTGAGGGGAACTATCAAATAAAGACAATGTTCGACCACAAGGTTGAAGAGGTTCCAACGCTTGATGGTGAAAGAAATTTATTTTGTATTTATAAAATGCTAACCAAAGTATTTCATGTTCTGCACCATAAAAAGCATAAGAGCAAGTTGTTGGCCCATACCATTGTTGTAAACTTCGGAACTTACCTTCTATTTGATCTGTACTGTGGAATTCAATATCACATTTTGTCTCAGGAGATAAACGAATTCCAGGTAATTTATCAATAAATTCTACTTCTATATTTAGTTCAAAACCATGTGAATTAAAACCTCCAGCTTTGCTACTATGGAATACAATCATCATGCTAGAAGAACTACTAGAAATGCTATGCAATGGCCCAGAACCACAAAATTTTAAAATGGACGGTGAAGTCTGTAAGTCACCATCAAAAATTTCAACGTAATCANTAGAACAATTATATGAGAGCTGATTAGTAACTTCCGGATCAAGGTTACCAATATCAATTTTTTCACTATTAATTTGGTGAATGGAAATTATAGCAATTTTATCATCTGGTATATTTTCTTGCCGAATGAAATATGGGCAGGTCATATTTTTAAGATAAATGCCAGGCCAATTAGGGGATTGAACTTGGCAATTTCTTCCATAACAATCTAAAAAAAGCCTTTCACAAAGTCCTTCATCATACCCACGATCTATNGGCTCATCAATTGGACCTTCTCGGGCTAGAACAGGCCTTTTTAGAAATCTATAAACCAAGTCAAAATCAGATGATGTTGATAAATTACTTAATTGAAGAATAATAGAAGTTATAGGATATTCAGAATAAAAAGATTTATGATGAATCGCTGTGTCTGATGCATTACAAAAATAACCTGTAGACTGAATATTGCCATCATTGATTTGCATATAACCATCAATACATTCATTATTAGAAAAATCGTAAGATCCAATGGAAAAGGAATTAAATTTTAAATGAACAATATCNCCATGGNGGCCACCAGTGGCTATAAATGTGAGATTACAGGGGTAGGTTGGATCAATATTATCTGGAAGCTTTAAATGNTACCTCCTTAAATCATGGCCAGAGAATGTTCTATTGCACCCTGAAAGAGATTAAAAAATATATTATTCCAATCATATAATAAAATTGTCATCAAATAGTATACATGCATAAATAAACAATACTGGTTTATATTTAAAACAACAACAACAAATGTTGTATTAATGATGGGAAATATAAATTTAGAAAATCCTTATTTAAAGCAGAAAGTTTGTTGGTATGTACGTTTGTTATCACATTATATAAGAAATTTAGCATAGNCNTNTTCCCAAAATGGCACAAACTTGAAATTTGGCTTGTGGGTAGGTTTCATAGTGTAGACAATTAAAATAGACTTTTGAATTTTTTTTGGGGTGTGGGGAATGGCCCGATAATGGACACCCGGGCAACATCGGGTACTACAGCTAGTCATTTATATGATAAAGAAAAAATCTAGCCCCATTTTTGAAATAACGATTTTTAAAATTTGGATTAGAGTGGTGTGTGAAAAACAAACTAATAATATATAATAAATTTTCATTTCTTTAACAATGTAGGTTTAGAATATATAATTTGTATACAAATAGTGTTTATTGCATAGAAGAGTGTGATTGGTTTTGAC
>PXIH01S0034602.1:1495-14513 GCA_003024985.2 Euperipatoides rowelli
AGATCTATGTGGGTGTTAATTAACTCTGAGCATGAAGATCTATGTGGATGTTAATTAACTCTGAGCATGAAGATCTATGTGGGTGTTAATTAACTGTGAGCATGAAGATCCATGTGGATGTTAATTAAATCAAAGCAGCTTAGCACATGAACAACTTCTCGGATGAAGAGATTCAGAAGTACCTATAATTCATTAAAATCTATTATGACAGCAAATGATTGCATTAAAAACCTGGTAAATAATTAAACCGCAAATTCATATTTATATTTACATTCCCATGAAAGTGTCAAAAAAATCATCAAAGGCAATATTGTACAGTACATCATCAATAAAGATCCTAATCTTCATTATTACTTTATTACTATAGAACAACAGCAAACTGTATCTTAACATCAGCTATCTTAAAATGATCTGAAAACATATATGCAATGTTAATTATTTCAAAGTTTGAAATGCTCAGTTTTGTCTCATGTAACACACATAGGACAAGTCTCTCATGTTTGAAACCTTTGTTATATAACAAAAACCCAAATTAATAATTATGTAAAACTTAATATTGTCAACTGATGAATTTCTTACTCTAAATGATTTCATTATTGTTATGGATACTGGATAGTATACAAGATTGATAACTTACTAAACACAATTTCATTACATCTGGATCAACTGATTTAGTTCAATCTTCTAATGATACAGTCTTTGATTATAATGATAAAATGTTTGTAATTACCGAGATTATTTTCTTACCTCCCCCTCCCCTTCCTTCAAGTGTGTATTCAGAAGCTGCCCAGGATAATCATGTCATACAAAACAGAGCTGGATTTGAAATTGAGAATATGGACGATGTTGTTAGCCCTGCTGACCAATTTTATTATTTCAAGTAAAATTTTTCAAATTGAACTTTTCATAACTAAGTACTGCTTTATATACGATTAAATTAATAATAAATTGATTTTAAATCAAAATAAGTTTTATCAGCCATTACAATGTAGTTTTGTTCCCAAGTATAAATGAACAGAGTTCAATCCATTTAAGATTATTTTTTTAGGAATGATTAAGTCCATTATTTCTTAATCAATCTTTTTTGAAGTTGGTAATATAGCGGTGTTTGAATGAGGGGGTATTATAGGTATAGAGGGAACTGAAATAATACAAAGTTCCAATATAACATCAAGAGATATAATTTTGGAATGGAATTGCTATATTTTTTGATTGGTATGTTATTTTTAAGTATAATGGATAATTATTGATCAGGTTGGGGTTAATTTGAAAGAAGGATATTTAAAATGTATTTGTAATTTTTTTAGAATTTTTGTGAATGAAAATATTAAGGATACCAAGTTTTTTACTTTGTTGTATTACATAACAGGAATCATATGGTTATAAAGTTATAACAAATCAATCATTTTGAATGATGCAGGACATCAACAGCATTATCAGTTTCAATCACTATGGGACAGAGTAATCACTTCAAGATGTTCAGAAACGAGCTCTCAAAATAATATCAGGTATTAACTAAAATTATTATGTTGATGCTCTTCAAACTTTTTACATAAAATCTCTAAAAATTATAAGAAAAAAAAACTCCTATGGAAAATTTCTGAATCCAATTTTGTCCAATAGGATCATTTTTACATGATTTTATTTAAATTGATTTCTTTGTCCTGGTCAAATCTTGCAATCAATTTTTAACCCACTTCTACTGAGCCGATTTTGCTGAAATTTTGCAAACATGCTTGTTTCCGATGACAATACAATTTGATATAATTACTTTCAATTTTCACCACAAGGGGTGCTGCAATCTGCAGGGATTTTTCATTTTCACCAACAGGGGGCAGGAATAAAACCATGTGTGTTATTTTTTTTACATGTTTCTTGTTTTACCTAAAAAGTGCAATATTATTTCATGTATTGAAACAAGAAATGACAATTAATTGCTTTATTTATATTATATCAATTTCTTCTGTTTTGCTCGTACCATCTGGATTCATTTATTAAACTGTGTCAGTTCTTATTAATACCCACTGGGTATTGAAATGAACATTTTTTTAATGAACAATAAAATAAAATAGAGTAGGCCAAAAGTAAATAGTTTTTGAATGAAAATGGTGCCAAAGTTAATATTTTGTGAATTCAAATCGAGATGTTATATTGTTAAAATTGGTGGAGGGGGATCTTTTAATTTAAAATATTTAACAAGAAGCCATTTAACAAAGAATCTGATTTCATAGTCATTTTTTGCCTGGCGCGTTCTGATATTCCAGATGGCAGCCTACATTTATAGTAGTTAGGACATAAATGAATTACGAGAAATAAAATTACACATTGGGGAAATAACATTAAAATAAATGAAAAAAATGTACTTCCTTGACTATTTTTCTCTTTTCAGCTTCGTTGACATTATGGCTTGACTAGGCCCACAGGAATTTTACCTCTAATATTTTTAATAAAATGTTCATAACCCAAATAATCTGTCTTACATGTATATTCATTTAAATATTTTTAAAATCTTTATTAAATTTATTGGTATTGATCATTCTATTGTGTAAGATGCTTTTACAAATCAATAATTTTTGGGCTGAACCAATATCATATTAAAGTTATAATACATTGATTGGTTACATAATACATAATCTATAAGTGATTTTCTTCACCTTCCTTCCCAAGTTGTTTCCCATTCTGTTAATGGAACCCAAATTAATACAATAACATTATGGTTTCAAAAAGTTATTGAAAAAGTTTACCATTAGTATTCACCCATTTATTTTCACTAAAATCTACAAGTGCAATGAAATCACCCATTTGTATAAACCCAATGCCTCATTGCCTCCCCCTTTTCATATCTGTATGATTACTGTTCATCCATAACCAATAATCATTAGAATATTCTATCTGTGGAAACTCATGAGTCATTTAAAATGTTTCAACCTTTCCAATTACCTCAAGATTTTTAAATCATTACCAATATCTAGTAATTCCTGACACTTTTGATTAATCCTAATAATGCCCTACCAAAAGTTGTTTGAGGACCTTGAAATTTTTCCCAAAATTATTAATTTTATTCTCTTTTTATTTTATACTTTTAAAAAAACAAAATACTCTACTTGATTCAGTGATGAGTACAATGAAGAGGTGAAAAAGTTTTAAAAAAAAAATTGGAGTACAAGAATAAATTTAGATAAATTGTTGCCAGTTTAACTTGGAAATTGGCAAGAGAGATTGAGTTTGCTAATAATGTTAAAAGTCCTTCAATGGAAGGAACCTGAAGTCACTATGCCAAAGGGTGGCTTGATTGATTCTCAAATAATTAAGTGGGGTAGGAATAATGTGTTAAAAAATTGACAAAAATTTTATTTTCCAAATGAAGAACATCTCATCAATAGAATCCTGACTTTAAGTGTGTTATTAGCATTACATATGAAGATACCTTGTACAATAGCATATTTATTAATACTAGTAATCCAGTGTTGGTCGAAATTCAACCAATAAAAAAATTTCCTTTGTAAAAAGTCGCCACAATGCTAAACAATGAATGTTTTAAATTTTTTATATAAATTAGCAATATGCTTAAAAAGGGATCCAAAGTTTTCCCTTCTCGTATTAATATATACTGTAGATGACAAGAATGTTGTTATCAATAAAAGATCAACAGCTTAGAAAGCAGGAGCAGTTCAACAGGAGATGATCAGTGTTTCTATTCTATTACAGAACGGGCAGGAATTCTCAATGTTTAAGTTAAACTTTTTGAAGAGATCAATTTGATTGTAAAATTATTATTATTTTATGAATCTGGTTTCTGGAGTAAATTTTTGAGAATAGAGTGACTTGCTATTAATGGGACTTTATCAAGTTTCCCATCAGATTGTTACTCTTAAAGTTGCATATTTGTTAATCAGATTAATCATATTAGGAGGAAATCATCAATAAAGTACAAACAATGTTTTAGTGCTTTCCAGATAATAGATTGATGTTGCCAGTAAGGGGCTGGTGTTCAGTTGGTGGGATTATACCAATTGATGTTCAATCTTTGACAATTATTGTAAAAATGGGAAATGGTATTGGCCCTAATTGTTGAGACAAAGGTGTGAATATCAATTAGACCCAAATCATAATTTTTTAAAATGAGGATAAAATCTCTTCCTACCAATTATTAGGGTTTATCTTAATCTGCCAAATTATTTTTGTTGCTATGAAGTTCAACTGGTTGACTCAGTTTTTGCTTGGTTCAAAAATAATTTACAATTTTAATTCTAAGAGTTATCGGAGGTTGGCATAAAATGTAACTTGAAAAACTTTAATGAATTTCTGAAGAATATCCTTTTGGATTGTAGCTTTAGCTTGATGTCCTATAAAAGAGAGTAGGGGATCCCAAATACATTTCAGGTAGTGTTTTCTCTAGAAGGGTGATCAGTTTAAATGTAGAAAGATTAAATATGATGTTTTTACTTTTATTAATAATGGTGCCTGTTGATTAGAAAAAGCTTGAATTAATTCTAAAGCTTGTTCAAATTCCTGAAGATTGTTGCAGAGAATCATGAGATCATCCACATAGACTAGTACATTAATTGGAATTTTTAGATTAATTATGTATAATCCAGGCAGGTTATTGTCTGAATCTGAATGAGGGAGTTAATGTAGAGTGCAAAGAAAGGGAGTAACTGAGAGGGGAGTCTTGATTAAAGCCCTGTTAATTGAAAATTGACCATATAATTGACTGTTGATTTTAATAGAAGCTGTTTTTGATGTTATGTAGTTCATAACAACATTTAGAAGTAGCCTAATTCATCTGTTCTAGGCTATCCATTTTACAAATTTTTATTAGATATTGTAGGTTGACAAAGTCATAAGCCATATGACAAAAAGTGCAAAGGTTTTTTAGTATTTTTAAATTTGGTACAGAATTCTCTCAATAAATTATAAGAATGTGGATTAACCTGTTATTGAAAGCAAACTGAAAATGCTGAATAATTATTGGACTAAGAATTAGAAAAGGTTTCTGAATGAGAATAGCGGCAAATATTTTAGAATAAAGTTTTTCTATGTTAGTTGTCCAATGCTATTAACATCAGTAGCATATATATTCATCTTTATCAAATAGAATGAAATAAGACTGAATATTAAGATATCCTTTTAGATAATCACAAGTCCAGTGATTATACAATTTTGTCAAGAGAGGTATGAAAATATGTTTAAATATGATTATTATTTTTAGTGTGAGTCCATCTGGGCCTGGAGGCGAATGCTTATTTATCAAGGAAAATGATATTTTAATAGCATCTTCAGAAAATAAGGATTGAGCTAATTGTGGTAATTTATTTTGATAAAACTGCAGATTATTAAAAATTTTATTAAGATTATTATTATTATTAGAAAATTAAGTGATAAGATATGAATTTTGAAAGTGTTTTTTTTTTAAGTATCCATTTAAGAATTTGCCCATTTGTTGAATAATTAAAAGTCATTTTGATGTTTAAGGGGCTTGATCGTTTTATTCGATTTTATTTTCAAAAGTAATCTTAAAGTTATGAGAGTAGTAAGGTCCTGTTTATTCAGGGTTATGTTTTTATTTTCTTATATTCAATTATTTTCATGTTCTTGAAGAAGATTAAGTTGTTTTTCCCACTGATTGTCTAATATATGATTATTATCTAATGATTCAATAGCATTAGTATAAAACAGTTTTTTTTTTGCTTTATTATCAGTATTAAACTTTTTATTAATTGGCTAAAGTTTATTCAAGAATTCTTTTTTTGAATTGATCCAGTGATTGAATGGCTCCAGAACAGGATAGAAAAATTTAGCAGAAATAGGTATAAAATTTTCCAAGTATCAATTCCAATTGGCAGTGCCAGATGAATAATATAAACCAGTATAGCCATTTATAAGACAGAAGTATAGACCAATATGATTTTAAATATTAGGCCTATTATAGGTAAATGATATGAGAATTGTACAAAAATTACAGAAAATTTAGAGTTTTATGATAGGTTAGTGATTATTCGATGTCAACCAATAATCAATTTGTGTGCTACCAAAGATGGGAAAGGGTGTTGTTTTGATGTTCCTGACCATTACTTTGAGCAATATCAATGAGATTAGCCAGTTTTAAAAATTATCTACCACACTTTGATGTTTGAAAGTTAGGGATATTAAAATCACCTGCCATAATAATTGAATGGTGAGGGTGAGCATAGATGATTTTCCAAATTTTAGAAAACAGTTTATTATGAAATTCTGAGTTTAAGATGAACATTATATATTAATAAGCAAGAGTTGTTGGTTATTCAGACAATATCACATTATTAGTTTGGGATTGGAACATAAAATTTTAGGAGAAGTGTGGATAATAATTATTAGATCTTATTTCTATCATAATGCCAAAAATAATATAAGAGGATATTCTGAGAAGACTAACTAAGTGAGGGTCTATTGTCTCCAGGAGGCTAAAGAACTTGTAACTAGATTTGTTTCTTGAAAAAAGACAGTCACTATGTTTTTCCTAATTAAAAAGTTATTTATGTTAGTCCTTTTTTGAGCATTGGATTAATCCTTGTACATTAAGGGTTAAGAAATGAAGAACTAGGAGAAGTGGGTTCTTCATGGCTGATTAATGAAGCTACTGTCACCACATCCTTTATCCTTAGCAAGAAAAACTATCCTCAGAACTCGAAGGTTAATCATATTCTGAATTGGATAAAATATCATTCTCTCCTTGACTTTTGATTTGAGTGAAAATTTGTTTTCCTTCACTAGATAAGGAAGTAGAAAGGTTTCTCAACAGGTATGTTTTTGTGTGTGTTTTTAGCTTTGGATAATTTTTCTTTAGATTTCATCCATGCTTTGGGTTATTGGTCTTGGTTTCATCACATTTTTTTTTTTTTATGAAGTTCCAAAAATTTTCTTTGGATAGAATTTTCATGCAAGGGATCAATAATTTTCATGTCAGGCAAAGTGGACATGAGACTATCAGGAGTATGTTCATTTTGAGGGAAGTTATCACCAACCTCCTGTTGTAAAATTTATAGAGAAAGGATGTTTAAATGAATAATATTTTGAATAACATTTATATTGTTTTCTGAATAGGATAGTAATGCAATTAACTAACTATTAATTGACTCGAATATTACAATAATTTGCAATCTAGAATCATAATACTGTAACTTGCCACATTAATCTATTTATTTGTATAATAATTTATTAATACTAACAATATTTACAGTGTCAATAATTACTATGCCAATCATGTTTATTATTTATTAAGGGGTGCTGAGAATTGATGCCATATGGTTAGTCATGCCCTATTGCATTCTGGGCTAGCTTAGGTTTTTACTTGTCCTGTAGCCCATGTTTAATTTTGTATGTTGTAAAATTGACTGAGCCAGGGTATATGGCTGGAGTACTTATGTGAACTAATAAACAGTTGAAATAGTTAAAATTAGGAAATATGGATATTATTTTCACTGTGATGGATACAACTTGACAGGTTATGGGCCCAGGTGGAATTGGATAAACTCGGATCATCATCGGATGAAAAGTTTGGATTATGTCAATGGTAAATATATATTGATTTTATTATTCCATTGATTGATTTTATTATTCCATTGATTAATTTCATACAGCTTGAATACCATATCAGATAAAAACTTAGAAATTTGGAAAATTGACACTTGTGCACCCTACCACGTATGTTGATCATATCTTAGTTTAAATAATTTGAATTGGATCTACCAACCTTGTTTGGATATAGAGAAAAATGGAGAGAAAGTAGGAATCGTAAAAGGTGAAATATCAACATTTATCGACAATAAACTGTTTAATTTTAAACACGTAAGAATTAAAAGAAATATAATATCCTTGATTACACTTCTAAAGGAAGGCTTTAGAGTAAATTTTAATGAAGATAAATGTGTTATATTGGATAAACAAAAGGTAAAAGTTTATGGCCCACTAGAAAATGATTATATTAAAACCACGTGAATGATGTCGAGTGTCAAAAAAACTAACAAAGTTATGTCCTGAAATAAAAAAAATTAACAATTTTTAATTCTGAATCTTATTCTTTGGCTATTGAAGAACCAGACGATGTTAAAATTAACTACGACTCATCATTACCATAAAACCAAATAGATAGTTAGGAAGATTTATTAACTTTATCACAAGAAGAAATCATATATGATCTATAGCCATGAGGGATGAAATTAATAATATAGAAGAAAACCAAGTAAGGAGTGAGTGTATAGTGCCAATAGATCGACACTCAGTTGGGTGTAGGTGGACATATGCTATAAAAAGAAAAGAGGCCGAAAATGTAAAAATAAAATGTAACCAGTATTTGGTGCAGAATAAGACCAGACTTTTCTCCAATAACAAATCACGGATCTATCAGGATACTTATAGCCTTTGCAGGTTATAGTAATCTATTCACACTCATTGTGACATAAGCTCCACATTTTTATATGGTAAGTTAGATGAAATCATTTATTTGAAAAGACCCAAAAGACCATGGCCTGATATACTCAATTGTACTTATATCCTTAACAAATCTATATATGGCTTAAATCAAGCAGCCAATGCTTGGAATATACTATCAATCACTTTGTGACGAAGTGGATATTCACGTATCAATGCAGACCTATGTTTATATGTGTATGTCAATGATTTGTTGTTAGTAGGGCCAGATTTGGATAAAATTAATGAAACCATTAAAAATTTACAAATTGAGTATAAATTAAAGGAACTAGGTCCCATGACATGTTACCTAGGAATATACATTAATAGGAAGCAACCCAAGAAATACTATTACATTCATCAAAGATCAAAAATTGTCAGTCTACCTGATAAATACTGCATGAGTAATAGTTACTCTAAATGCATGTTCATGGTGAATGGCTTTATGCCTAGATAATTTCATAGTAAGAGGGAATACCTAGAAAATAACATAACATACCATGATCATTGGAAGTTTGATGTATTTGGGGATTAAATTATGACCAGACATTTGCTAATATACCAGGTAGACGAGCATCAAAACCTAAATATCTAAATGGCACAAAATATTTTGTTCTCAGACTGGAAGAAAAACTGAATTAGTATTGCAATCCGTTTGTGATGTAGATTGGGAAGGGGGGGGGATCTAGAGTTTAGAAAGTCTATATCAGGTCAGGTTCATTATTTTTGGAGAGATCTATCGGTCTGGGTAACCAAAAAACAGTCATGCATTGGTCTATCAAACGCAGAAGCAGAGTTTGTGTTGGCCCCGGTAGCTTTACAGGAGATCATAATGGATTCACAGAATGTTAGTGGACATGAAATTAACCCAGAATCTACCAACATCATTACACACTATTAGTATGAGTGGAATGAAAATGGCCAACATACATAAACAGTTGGGTAGAACAAAACACGTTGATAACAAATACTTATTTATTTAAAAGCAGGGTTGTTGACAAAAAAAAAACGTTTTTTTTTTTAAACCAGTTTTTTTTTTTTAAACCAGTTTTTTTGGTTTAAACCAGTTTTTTTTTCATTAATGTTTTAATGAAAGAATTAAATCCTGTTTATTATATTAATATGAAACATTATTTTATGTTAGAAAACTTGATCAACCATGTTTTAATGCTTTCTAACATTAACAATCCAAAGTTATTAGATTTTGATATGATTTACGTCTTTTAATAAAACACCAAATTTTTTACTGCTTTTTATTCCTATTAAATCTGAATAGGCCTATATGTAGCCTATATATTATAAACATACAAAATACACTCAGAGATAGATGAAATTGAAAATAATAGGTTATTTTTTATTCATTTTATTTATAAATACTTTTTATACATATACATACATGATACATACATAAAGTACACATGCATACATACATATACACATACACACACATACATACATATATATGATAGATAAATACAAATAAAGGGAAAGTAAAATTATTGACGATTTAGAATTATAAAGCATTTATATTGGGAATACAGTTTTTGTGGGGGAAGGGGGGGGGACCTATTGATGCTAAAATATCAAAATATTCAAAATTAATATTATCTACCTTCATCACTGTTGGCTTCTTTAAGTTCTTTGCATTTTGCTAACTGATTTTAACAATGAACAAATGCCAATAAAATTTCAAACATTTTAACTTTTTAAAACAGTTTATTGAGTAAACTGTTAAAGTTAAAATGTTTGAAATTTTAAATTATTGTTGTTCCAGTTAATAGGGTTGGAAATAGTAAAAATATACTAAGACCTTTTAAAATGTGATTAATAAAAAAAACCACCAACCCTGTTTAAAAGCAATAGAGAAAGGTGTTAATGAATTAGAATATTGTCCTTCAGAAAATTAATTGCTGATTGTTTTACTAAACCACTGTCCAAGGATAGACATATGTACATTGAGCAAATGGGACTAGTTGAACTGGACAGCAGATACTGTTAGACTTACAAGGTTATTCATTGTCTATAAAGTTATATGTAATTCACTTTTCATTTATTTGTTACCATTGAGGAGGGGGGGGTTGAATTATCAATGTTCGAACATTTAATATTTGTAAATATTTATACACATTAATAATTTTAATCTGCATTTATATTATTTTCTAAATAGGAGAGTAATGCAATTAACTAACTATTAACTGACTCGATTATTAGAATAATTTGCAATCCTGTAACTTAGCCACTTTAATTAATTTATTTGTACCATATGTATTAATACTAACAATATTAACTGAGTATCAATAATTGCATACTGGGCTAGCTTGGTTTGTACTTGTTCTGTCATCCATGTTTGATTTTGTAGTTGTAAAATTGACTGAGCCAGGGTATATTATGGCTGGAGAATTTATGTGAACTAATAAATATTTAAAATAGTTAAAATTTGGTATTAGGAGATTATTTTCACTGGATTGATAAAACTTGACAGGGGAGTTTGTCATTTTCCTTGATGGTAGATTTCATTGAAACTGTTGATTCATTAGGTTCAACCCTTGTTGTAGCGGGTAAATTGTTGTTGTCAATTGTGGTATTATTAGTTGGACTTTTGGCGAAATTGGACAAATTAGCATCTTCTTGTAATTCTTGAAGTATGAGAGACAAATTATTGTGTTTAGGGACACTCAGATATCTAAGATGCTCATTGCTCTCACACAAAAGCAGCATCTCAGATTTGCTACAATTTGAATTTATACCATAATGTTCCTAATTTTGATAAAATATGGAATATCCATAATAGATAAATCCTTTTTAAGTTTAAAATGAATAATGGTTTGTCACATTGCACAAGATTGACAGGTTTATTTAAATTACATGATGAAAATGTTAAATATTTACCAAGCTTCAAAAAGAGGGGGGAATACTCCTTTAGTGTGGCTACAGGTAATTTTTTTTATTACAGTTTTAATCATTCGATTTTTACTTTATTGTGGGAGAAAGTGAATCTTTAATCCATTAATTTCATGAGACACATTTTTAAAAATAGCTGCTTCCATTGGTGAGGTAAACTCCATATAATACAAGCTGGATTATTGAGCTGATAGAGTGCTTCAACATTACTTATAATTGTCAGATTTGAAAGTAGGCTAATACTGTACAACCAAACATAATCAAAGACTCCCTTTAGAGTCGATCTTCATAAAAGAAAAACAACAATCAATTAATTTAATTTTCAATCAAATATAAGCTAATGGTTGTTTAAATATCTTATTTTATTTATTATTTTTAAAATATTTTAAAAAATCCAATTTATTTCAAATTATCGTCTCCTGACAAAAGCAATTATTGTGCACTTTGAAAAGCTTTATAGCTTAAATCGATAGGTATTTTGTTTATACTTTATTGAAATAAAAACTTATTAAATTGATTGCAGAAGAAAAGAGAAGTATAGTGACAGTTCCGATGAAGACCACACTGATGATGCTGATGATGATGACAATGATGATAATGATAATGATAATGATAATGATAATGATAATGATAATGATGATGATGATTATAATGATAATGATGAAGATGATGATGAAGATGTTGATGATAATGATGATGAAGATGGTAATGATGCTGCTGCTGCTGAAGATGCTGCTGCTGCTGCTGATGATGATGATGTGGCTGATTATGCGGCTGATGATGCTGCTGCTGATGATGATGATGCTGCTGCTGCTAACGTTGCTGCTGCTGATGATGATGCTGCTACTGATGATGCTGCTGCTGCTGATGATGCTGCTGCTGCTGATGCTGCTGATGATACTGCTGCAGATGCTGCTGCTGCTGATGATGTTGATGCTGCTGCTGATGATGCTGCTACTGATGATGATATTGCTGCTGGTGATGATGATGATGATGCTGCTGCTGATGATGATATTATATGATATGATGATATGATGATATGTTGTTGATGATGATGAGGATGAGGAGGTTGAGGAGGAGGAGGAGGAGGAGGATGAGGAGGATGAGGATGATGATGATGGTAATGATAGCAACAATGATGATGATAGTGATAATGATAACAATAATGATAATGATAATGATAATGATAATGATGATGATGATGGTAAAGATGATGATAATGATAATGATGATGGTGTTGGTTATTGTGGTGGTGATGATGATGATGATGATGCTGCTGATGATGATTATAATGATAATAATAATGATAATGATAATGATAATGATAATTAGAATGATAATGATAATGATAATNATGATGATGATGATGCTGCTGATGATGATTATAATGATAATAATAATGATAATGATAATGATAATGATAATTAGAATGATAATGATAATGATAATAATGATAATGACAATGACAATGATAATAATGATAATGATAAAGATGATAATGATAATGATAATGATGATGATGATGGTGTTGGTTATTGTGGTTGTGGTGATGATGATGATGATGATGCTGATGATGATGCTAATGATAATGATGATGATGATAATAATAATGATAATGACAACAATGATAATGATAATGATAATAATAATGATAATGATAAAGATGATG
>PXIH01S0034613.1:0-11894 GCA_003024985.2 Euperipatoides rowelli
CTAGGTGGCCCAGAACTGTCATATTATATACTACTTGACCAATCTCTAAAATACTGACTTTACTGACCATTTTCCATCACTGCTAATATTGTTTCAGGCACTCAATTTATGAACATAACAAAAAATAATATTTGACAAACTAATTTAGATCGTAGCTTTGTGCTTATCAGTAGAAAAGCACTTGTTATCTTTGTAAAAGTGATAGAAACATGATAGAGATGATCTAAGGCTGCAAACTCCATTGGATTCAAAATGTTTAATAAACTTAAGTTATTAAATCGTATAGGCCTATATCAAATTCTTCGACCATTTTGAAAATAATTGATAAAAATCGAGAACTTTGTCTCTTTAAATAATATTCTATCGGTCAATCAATATGGATTTAGAAAACATATGTCAACTGCATCAAATTTATTACATTTTATAGATGACATAACAGGTAATTATGAGTTAAATATTCCAACGGATGTGGTTTATATTGATATACTTAGTGCATATGATACAGTAAATTTTGAAATAATAATTAATAAATTAATTAGGCTAAATTTTCCATAGTATTTAGTTAGATGGATTTTTAAAAACATAAATGATAGAAATATCCGAGTATCTATAAATGATAAATTTTCTGGTTTTCAAATGGTATATATTGGTCTACCCCAAGGAGGTGTTTTGTCCTCAATTTTATTTAGCATTTTATTGAGTGATTTAGGCCATCAATTAAAATAAGTGTTACTGGATTATGCAGATGACGTACAGAGGTATTTTTTGTTTCAATGATAATTTAATTTTTCAAAATGATTTAAATATGCTTTTTCAAAACATTTTAGATCTGGGTTTGAAAATTAATAATGAAAAAACAGTTATAATGCATTTTTAATACTGGTAAAAATAAAAGAAAGATAGTTCAGAAGGATTTATTTCAATATACAATAAGTAATTGTATTATAAAAGTGTTATATCTTACTGTATAACAAATGATAAACAGAATTTAGTTAGGAGGCAAGAACAGCTACTTATTAAAATTATCAACTAAACAGGACAGTCCTGAATATAGGACTGCCTCAAACTTAATCACTTGGAAGAGTGATATTAATATTCTGAAGAGCTTGATAGCTGCTGAACGAGATGTAGTTCGAAAACTTATCGATAGTGGAATAATAGTATTCACATATCGATAATCTTGTGGCTAAGGTTACCACAATACTTTCCCGTTAATGTTTGTAGGTCAGTCGCTGTGGGTGGCGGTGTGACCTGGTGGAATGCCGGGTAGGTTGGCTTGTAGACCCAATGAGGTCTTTGGGGAAGTGGCCTGTTGATCAGGCAAGTTTTCAGGCAGAGAACTAGGCTGAATGGTCGGCAAGCTAAGTTGCAAGGATGTAGCACTAGACCGAGTGGTTGGTAGGCTGCCTTGAATAACTGGCTGATGCATGAATTCCGGTTCAGGAAGTGTTAATGGGGTCAGGAAGGAAGGTCTTAGCTGATTGAAATGGCGCTTGCCTTCCCTTCTGTCCTTTAAAATGACTTTGAAAGTTACTGGAGAGAGTACAGCCTTTATACGTCCCTCAACCCATTTGGTACGGTCGTGTTTTCCATAGGCACGGGGAAGTATGTTTTGATCAACATGGAATTTGTTTTGAAAGATAATGGTGGTATGACAGGTAGGGGAGGTTGACTTTTTGGAGATGTCCCCGAAGTGGTCGGCCCAGAAGAAGCTCCGCAGGTAAGATTTTCAGAGTTGTATGAGGGGTACTTCTGTATTTAAATAAAAGTTCATTGATTTTCAGCTGCAAATCCGAGTCTTTAATTGAGTCTATCTTATTTAACATCATTTTGGCGATGTCAACAAAACGTTCGGCCTGGCCATTAGAGGCTGGGTGAAAAGGGGCTGATTTAAATATGATTTTATTGAATCAGAAAATAATACAATATAGCTAAACTCTGGACAATCTCTACTCTACTTTCTTGCCATAAATAAAAGGATATGAAAGTAGTTACAATACAATAGATAGCCCATATATACATATATATATATACACATACATACAGTATATATATACATACATACATACATACTGTATATACACATACATACAATAAACATTGAATATTAAATTATTTATAAGCAAGTACAAGCAGAATTTACAACAATTCCTACATAACTATAAAACTATGCTACCACTGTTAATCATCCTTAAAATTGAAATCAATGGAAAATTAAGATATCTACTGGTTTTGATGTATGGTATATTTAGTTTATTACAGCCCCTTGTCACAACGCCAGACAATTCTAAATTAGATTTAGGCAACAACTTGGGATATTCAAACAGTATTTTTTTAAGAGATTCAATATTTAAATTTAGAATATTTCGACAAAAAGACTCAAACTCGTTAGCTGTGAAGGGGGTGTTGAAATTGTAATGTAGGATCGTAAAATTTTTATTTTCGTTTACTGAGACAACAGTAGGGTCATAATTTACATGGAATATTGCCATGAAACATGAAATGGAGAACATGATTGAAAACCAAGTATTAGAAGAAGCTAATCCACCCCCTGAAATTTGGATCATTGGGTCACGATGGATATTCAAAATCAAATATAATGACCGCAACTAAGTAAGTAAAATAAGAGCTCGTTTAGTGGCAAAGGGCTATAGCCAACAAGAAGGAATTGATTTTGAGGAAACGTTTGCTCCTGTGGTCAGCCAAAACTCTATAAGAATTTTATTAACATTAGTTGGAAATTTGAATTTAGAAATGCGACATTGTGACATTGTATCCTGTATATGAGGGGACCCAGATTAACAGGCCAAAATCCACAAAAAATATACCGATTAAAAAAGGCGATATATGGACTCAAACAGGCTGCCCGCTCATGGAACAACAAGATAGATAACTCCTTAAAAAAATTAAGATATAGTGACAGCATAGTAGAACCCTGTTTATACAGTAACAAAAATGAAGCTCAAAGAGTGTTTATCCTAATTCATGTAGATGATCAATTGATTGCAAGTCATGATAAGCAACATACTGACCAAATTATTGCTTTTCTTGGCGAAGAATATAAAATAAAAGATTTAGGTGAAGCACAGAACTATTTGGGAATACGTATCGAGAGAGATTATGAAAATCGAATGTGTCTGATTAGCCAAAGCTTACTGATTTCTCAGTTGATCGACCAAAATCAGTTGAGAGACGGCAGGCCTACATTTACCCCAATGACTCCTGACTTTGTCAATGGACAAATAGGGAGTGATAGCCTGTGCTGCAAAGTAACAAAAAAATATCAGCAAGCAGTCTGATCGCTTTTATATATGTCTAATAAGCAGACCAGATATACTGTACATCTGGCCGTCAATTTGCTGGCACGTAAATATGTGCCACTCCAACCCAGTATGATTGGGAAGGAGTTAAAAGAGTAAGAAAATATTTAAATACCACAGTGTATTACCAATTGTGGTACATATAGTGATGCAGATTGGTGGGGGGGGGGGGGGGGCTCCAGTTCCAGAAAGTCCACCTCGGGGCAGTTACATTTCCTCGGTGATAGTCTCATTGGTTGGCGAACTTGTAAGCAAAGTGGAGTGGCAATATCTACAGCGGAAGCTGAATTTGTATCTGCATCAATGGCTGTACACTTGTACAGACTATAGTATGGATCAAGGAACTCATGGACACAATGTTGTTTGCTTGCAGAATTCCAATCAAGTTGCACACTGATAATCAAAGTGCAATTAAAATGTTGGAATGTGAAAAAGGCCCAAAGATAACCAAACATATTGACATTAAATACCACCACGTGAAAGACTTCATAAGTCGAGGAATAGTAGATATGATTTATTGCCCTACCGAATGTATAACTGCAGATCTTCTTACAAAACCACTGGCTAGAGACAGTTTTGAAAAACATGTTGCAGTATTGGGTTTACTGAAGAAACCTCTTAGCGCAGATATCCCCGAACTAATAAGAGAGTAGCAGCAGATTACATTAACCCACTAACTATATGTTTCGATTCGACATTAAGGGGGAATGTTGAAATTGTAATGTAAGACCGTAACATTTTTATTTTCGTTTACTGAGACAACAGTAGGGTCATCATTTACTTACCAATACGTTGTGTTGTTGTTTTTAAGAAATAACTAAAAATGCTAATGTTTGCTACATATTATTATAGCTACTATTTAGTTTTAGGTTAATATATATAGTGTATTATGTTATAGTAATTAGTTTTTATTAATTTAATAATTTTATATGTTAACGAGACTTACTAATGTTTTGTGGGAAGGCTTCACTTGCGAGTCTGTCTCCATTTTGTTTTTTACATGTGAAATCTGCACGTTTCTTATAACGGTCAATGTAAGTCTTATTTTTGACAAAAGTATATTAAAATATTTTGTTTAATATTTTAAACCATGTATAATACGTTTGTTTTATTATATGGATACAATTTGTGCCTAAAAGTGTTCCTAGTTTGGATGTTTAAATACTCATTGAATATATTAATAGCTGTGCGGGAATAAAACCCAGTTTTAAAAGGGGGTACCATTGTCAGAAACGAGATGTTCAGGATATCCAAATCTAACAAAGTAATCCTCTAAAACATGCATAATGGTCAAGGAGTCGGCTTTTGGCAGAGCTTGAATTTCTGGCCACTTGGAGTAACTGTCCACTGTGACCAGAAACATATGGTTTCTATAACGGCCCATCAGATTTGTGTGTAGGTGGGCCCATGATCCTGTAGGGCGTATCCAGGGATGAAGTGTGGTCTTAGAGGGGTCCTTCTGCTGGAGTTGGCAAGTTCTGCATAGTTTTGCTTCATTCTCAATGTGTTTATCTAAATTTGGCCACCAGCAGATAGACCTGGCCAACAGCTTCATCTTAATGATCCCAATGAGACTCTGGTGATGTTCCTTCAGAACAGCAGAGTGTAGTGTGTAGGGAATGACCACCCTAAAGCCCCAAAGTATAAATCCATCTTGTAAGCTGAGCTAGTCTTTCCTTTTGTTTCATTCAGTTAGGGAATTATCATTATTTAAATTTTTGAGCCAGCCATTTTTTAAAAGATTTTAAATTTTGCTTAGTTCTAAATCTGTTTTAGTTAGCTGTGCAATGTCTGTTTTAGTCCAAGGGAAAAAGTCATTTTCTTGTATGCTGAAAATATTTTCACAATTTTCTTCAGATGTGGCACCTCCTTTTATGGGGAGTCAAGAAAGCGTGTCTGCGTTGGACTGTTTTTTAGACGGCTTGTACTTGATTTCAAAGGAATAGTCGGTTAAAATCAATGCCCAGCATTGTAGACGAGAAGCAGCTATCGAAGGAATTTCCTTACAAGGGCTGAAGATTCTGGTAAGCGGTTTATGATCCGTATATAAAGTGAAGCTCCGATTTAAGATGTATTTATGGAATTTCTTTATCGCAAAAATAATACTTAGGGCTTCTCGATCTAGTTGTAATTTTTTTCAGTAGTTGTCAAAGACCGGGAGGCGAACGTAATCAGCTTTTCTTAACTATCTGGGAAACGGTGAGACAACACTGTGCCTATGCCGTAAGGGGAGGCGTCGGCATGGAGTTCAAGGGGTTTGCAAGGGTCGTAGTGGATAAGCACTTTTTTAGAAGTTAAAGTTTTTTTAACTAAATCAAATTCAGCTTAACAATGTTTGTTCCATTCCCAAGTAACTTTATTACTCAATATGTGGTTAAGATGAGCGATGTTTGAAGACAAGTCTGGAACAAATTTCCTGTAGTACCCCAATAAACCTAGAAATGAACGCAATTGAGCAATATTGGAGGGCACAGGGGCTATCAGAAGTACCTTCAATTTAGCTGGATTAGGTTTGACCCCTGATCCACTAATTATGTGGCCCAAATACTCAACCTTAAATTTTAGAAACTTG
The DNA here is from genome assembly GCA_003024985.2 of Euperipatoides rowelli. Lineage (NCBI taxonomy): Eukaryota > Metazoa > Onychophora > Udeonychophora > Euonychophora > Peripatopsidae > Euperipatoides > Euperipatoides rowelli. The sequence continues at coordinate 5,893 of PXIH01S0034613.1, forward strand.
CACTTTTCCAAATTGAGGCGGATTCTGTTTTCTAAAAGTGTTTTAAAAATGTTATTTAAATCGTTAATAATATGAGTACACACGTTAGGGCTGGCTATCAATATGTTATCTAAATAGCAGACAACATTTTTGTGACTTTTTAAAAGATTGTCCATCGGACCCTGAAAGATGGCAGGGCGGACAATACGCCAAAAGGTAGGTGGCTGACAACAAAAAGTCCCAAGTGAGTGTTTATGGAGAGAAGTTCCGCAGATTCATTGTCCATCCTCACCTGTTGATAGGTTTGGAAAATATTTTTCCATTTGCTAGCTTGGCCAACATGTCATCAATTATAGCGAGGGGGTAGATGTCTATGTTTAAGCATTGGTTGAGCCCGACCTTGTAATCTGCGCATATACGAAGCGAACCGTTTTTTTTAAGAATTGGGACGATCGGTGCAGTCCATCTTGAAAACTTAATTGGTGAGATGATGCCTTGTTGTTGGAGTTTCTATAATTCCTCCTCCACAGCTGGTATTAGCGCGAAGGGGACACTTCTATGCTTGCAGAATTTTGACACACTGTTTTTTTTTTTAAAAAAGTTTGGCTTCAAAATTTTTTATACAGCCAAGGTTTTTGTCAAACAATTCTTTAATATAATTTAAAGTTTCTTTCAGCTGATTTTGTGACATGTCACTCACGCGAATGTCTTTAAATAATTCTGTAGTAAAACCTAAAGCGTGTAGCCATGTGCGCCCTAAAAGAGATGTAACTTCTTTTGTAATGAATAGATCAAGATTATTGACACTTTTATTGTTGAACTTTTCTGACACCTTACAGGGCCCTAATGGTTCGATTATATGTTCAAAAGCTCGTAAAGTTACACGCTTCTGATCCAGTTTCATATTAGGCCAATGAGTTTTGAAAATAGCCATGATGCTAACAGCAGCTTCATTGTATCATCTATTAAAAGTTTTAAAATGATCGGCTCTGCACTAATAATAATTGATTTACAGCTTGGTGACTGTTGATTATTGTTTCTGATTCAGCGATCAGGCTATCCGCAATGTGGATGCTCGAATTAGTTTGTTTCTGACAGGATTTGAAGATGCTTGGCGGCAGACGGGTTTTATGTGTTCCTGCTTTTTGCAAAAGTTACACGTAGCGTTTTTATATTTACAAAACTCCTGCGAGTGCATAGCGCCATAATGTTTGCACGGAAATCTTTTTTTATTATTAGGCTGTTGAAATTTCTTTGTTCTGGCCAGGTTATCCTTGATAGAAAAAGCCCTGAGTTTTTCTGTAGTACGGTTTTCCAATCTGCTCAGATCCAGTGAAGAGATCTCAGCGGCAGAGGCTAGTTTGATTAAATCGTTGAACACGATATCTATTTTTTCCATTACAAGCCTTTTTTTTAATGTGGAAGACTTTAAGGCCATAAATAAATTGTTCAGTAAGCACATAATTTAGTCTATCTCCAAGTTCACAATGTACTGCGATCTTTCTCAGCTGAGCGGCGTACTCAGCAGTGGACTTAGTCTGGAAATGCATTCTCTCCCAAAGTTTGAATCTTTCGATCCGTGGCATGGGTTTAGGATTGAAATGCTGCTCTTAGGTTGACAGAACCTCTTCCATGGTTTTATCACTCGGTTTGTCGGGGGCGACTAAGTCACAAAAAAGGTTAAAAACTTGGCTGCCTATAACGGTCAAGACTGCAGAAAGTCTAAGCTTTTCCTCTACTTTATTGACGTCTAGAAAGTGACTTAGCTGTTCGGAATATCTTTCCCAACTCATAGTTGTGGGGTAAAAATTTCCTATTCTAAAATCCATTTTTTTAGAACAAGTATTCAAAAAGTTATTATTTTTCTATTCAAATACTGTATAAGTAAAAAAACTTGTCACCAAATTGTTATATCTTACTGTATAACAAATGATAAACAGAATTTAGTTAGCAGGAAAGAACAGCTATTTATTAAAATTATCAACTAAACAGGATAGTCCTGAATATTGGACTGCCAGCACTGCCTCAAACTTAATCACTTGATATTAATATTCTGAAGAGTTTGATAGCTCCTGAACGAGATGTAGTTCTAAAACTTATCGATAGTCTTGTGGCTAAGGTTATCACAAAAAGAATAAATTATCTACAAGGATTTGGGGATAATGATAGATAATGATTTAAGCTTTTCAAAACATGCTTGTCTAACTGTTAACAAAATGAAATCTAGATTCGGAATAATTCAAAGTGTGTCTTCATAAATTCTCGTTAAAAAAATTTTAATTCTTAAAAAAATAGATCAAACTTTATAACTAATAGAAGTGTTACATTTTGGAATTTACTTCCAATTAATTTTTTTGATGTTTTGATCCTTTCTAGATTTAAGAAAATGGTGTATGATTATATTAGATCAAATGTTGATCCTATGGTTTTGTAGAATACATGTTGAATTTTATTAGTATTGCATGGTTGCTCAAATATTTATTGTTTTTTGTTTATGTGTTTTTTAATGTTTTTGCATTCTTTGTATTCATTAAACCTGTAATAAGACTTAGGTCTTTCCCTTTTGTATTTTTCTATATCTATGTATATTATAAAAAAGAAGAAAGGCTTTCAAATAAATAAATAAATAAATAGGAGAATCATTCATCTTTGATGTCTCATCTCATCATCTAATAAATAACTTTTTACCTTAGTAACAATCCTTCAGAACTTTCAACGTTACAAATCAGTTTAAAAAAAGAAAACCTTCTTAATTTTTCTCCGTACTAATAGTGAACAATACAGCAAGATGGAAGGTAGTGAGATCAGAGATAGTACAATAATCGTTCCAGTAATTTTTTTATTCAGAAATGGCTTCCTTGCTTTACATAGTTACCTTTTTTTCTATAAAATTCTAGATAAAAAGTCTCTTTTAAAGGTGTACGATGAGTAAGATTTTTAGTATTATTTTAAATCAATATTACCTACACATATTATGCAGTAGTTATACATATTATTAATATATTCTGTTTTTCCCAGAATAAATAAAATTAATAAAGAATTAATAAAACAAAGTTACTTAAATTAGTGAAACAGATGAGCGAATCAAATCTTGTGGTCACGTGGTGTCTAATTGAACTGAGAGGCAACGGAACAAACAGCTAAGATAATTGTTTTTGTTTTTTTTCAAATAGCATTTATCTTTATTGGTCTTCATATAAACTACAAGATATCGTAAAGAAATTACAAATGTTGAAAAATTCTTCAAATCCCTATTTATCATATTTTATAATAATAAAAATCATAAACTAAGTGTAGGACTTAAATGTTTTTTGCTTTTTTTTTTCCACTTTTAAGAAAATGACAGCAGAGCTTCTTAATCAAAGAGAAACAGACTACTTTTTATTATTATTAACCAATAGTGTATTATTGGTCTCAATTAACAGTGTCCTCGGTAATCATTTTAAAATGGGCTATTTTTATTTTAATTTAATGCCCCCCTTTCCCCCGTTTTATTTGAGAAGAGATCTTATGAACTATAGTTTGGATTATCCAGAAATTGTTAAAAAAAAACAATCTCTCTGTCTCCCTCTCTGTCTCACTGTCTTTCTCTCTTTCTATCTTACTCTCTCTGTATGTCTCTGTCTGTCTCTCTATCTCTGTCTGTATCTAAGTTTGTCTGTGTCTGTATCTAATTTTGTCTGTGTCTCTCTCTGCCTGTCTGGTCCATCGGTCAGCCCGCCTGTCGGTCCGTCCATCCATCCATCTATCTATCTCGCCTTAATGAAACAAGAAGTTGGATTTATAAATATAGCAATTATATAATATATGCTATATGTACAGTGTATAGTCTTAAAGTGACAAAATTGCATCATTTAAACATAAATTTAAAATAAAATTTTTTGTTTTGGTAAGTTCTCTTGGAATTTTGCCTCGCTCAAAGACCGGACTGGCCCCTGGTATCAGGTATCAGCAACACCACAGCAGCTTATTAGGCGATATACTGTATACCAAAGTGCAATGGCAGTAGGCAAACCATGAAGCCGAGCATTTGGAGGTAGCCTACCAACGATGTCAGGCGTTACTCACCTAGACACCCCACCCTAACTCCAAATGAGCAACATACAATAATAAATAGCAAAATAAATGAAAATAAAAATTTTAAAATTAAAATCAAAATTAAACTTACCCAACTGCAGCCACCACAAGACCCTTACTCCATAAAGCCATCTCCTTGGCCAGTTTATTTAAATCTTCCTGCTTCTAGCAGCCTCATCCAGCATACCAACTGAAAACCCGCTCCTAAACATGTCCTTCACCACCAAATCATTTCATGTTAAAACGGACAAAATTTTGAACCAGATCGTCTTAAGACATGGCCCCAATAGTTTGATCTCAGGTTCATGGCCATCCTGCAGATAGTTTCCCCTCCAGTAACTCCACAATTCTACATGACGGGCCCTCTTACATATTTGGCCAACGAGATCACTACACACTCCATACTCTTCAACGCTATCCGATTCTCATGAGTTGTATCCACCGGTATAATAATTGTGTTATATATAGTCCATGCCAGCCTCCAAGGCAGTTTGTGCCGCCGAATAAAGGGAACAATCATCCGCGCACACCTAATGGCTTTCTCATTTCTAGACCTTGTAGACCCTTTCCTGTTCAGACCGCTTGATATAGAGGCTCGTCATCATCCGAAGAATACTATTTTATAAATTACATTAGCCCACTTTCTAGACTCCTCCCATTCCTTGCCCCACCCTAGCTCCCACACCTTCCATTAAATTCCAGCTTGCATCAACACTTCCTTATTCTCCTTTGTTCTACAGCAACTTCTACTAATTATTGATCTTCACCTTCCGCACATCCGCCACCAACCCCTCAGCAACCTGCACCTCCACTACTAGAACTGCTTATTGTTCAGCTGCTTCTAGCTCTGATTTGATCTTGACTCCTGTTCTGCTTCTTGTTCTGCTTTATTCTGCAGACATATCTGTTCCTTGTTCTATTAGCTACTCAGTTCCCCGCTCACTGCTCCCCCATTTCCTCTCCCCAGCCCCCTGCAACTTGTTGTTCTACATCTACTGCCTCTGCTACACATTCTTCAGCTTCAGGTTCTTCAACTTATTGCTTCTTATGTTACTTGTTCCATCAGACTTCCGTCTCTTTTTTCACCTCTTCATCTTCCAGATGAGAATTTATTAGACTGTGTATTCACCCACAGCGACAGAGCCTCGTTTGATAATACAGGAGTCGCCATGATCAGATGAGGATGTCAGGAAAGGAGAGGCTAATAAGCTAAAAGCTATCTATTACGCACCACTTACCCTTAGACTCCCAAGACCGGACCGGCCCCTGGAGAATTATAAATTTTCAATCTCTCATGCCAAAACTGCTGCTCAAGCCTGGTACTTACTGTAATATTGTTTTATTGAAAGAAACTATAGGCAAGAGTGCTCAGAAGTATAACAAAAAATGTATACTGAAGCACTATATTGATTTAATTATATCATTTTAACTTAAATTAAAAAAAAATCTGAGACCCCTCATTGCCCCAGTTCTTTTGGAATTTTTTGGCACTTACGACCATCCAGTGGAGAATTATAAATTTCCAATGTGGCCCACTTGCTAAAACTGTTGCCCATATCTGATCTAGTAGAAGATTTTTCTTTATAAAGTTGGAGATGTTTTAATGGTGTAAATTTTATTTTACATTTCAAGTTTTTTACCTAATTTTTTTTTAAATTTTTGAAAGAATAATTTTCATTTGGAATTTTACTAAGAGGAAGGTGAAAGGAAATGTTAAGAAATGCATATTTGAGCTAATGCAGTGGCATTATAAGCTTATTTTTAATATTTGAAGAAAAATAATTTGGTCAAGAAATAAAATAAGATTTTAGATAAAAATTGTAATAAACTTACTGGATCTAAGCCAAATGGATATGGAAAAGTGGCATAATTATGTTCAGGATTTAATTGCAACATCCGGTTTTCATTAAGAGTTGAATTACTGAAATAAAAATATGCATTATAGG
>PXIH01S0034633.1:0-16196 GCA_003024985.2 Euperipatoides rowelli
TGATTTATTTTAATGACAAAAACAATGTGTTTATTATAATGGCAAAAGGCTTGTTTTAATATGGCAAAAACAATAAGTGAGAGGATGAATATAATAATTCTCTTAGATAATATGTGGCTGACATCAGTTTCTGTAAAAGTACTTTGGCAATATTCGATAATCTATATAATAAAATCTAATCATCTATTTATAATAAAACCCACATCTTCTGGGGAAAGGGTTGTTAAAGTGGTTTACCAATAATTTTTTTTTTAATTGATTTACTTTATGTAGGTTTAGTTTTACCTAAAAATATTTGTTTAATTAATCAATTTGAAAAATTTAAACTTAAACATATAAAAATTTGTAAGTTTCTATGTTGTTTACAAAAAATAAAACCCTACTGCTGACGTCAATTTGACTTAGCCAAAGAATAAAATCTTGGCTGGAGGAAAATGCATATCAGGGATCCAGACGCTAGTCATGACTTCATTACATTATTGTTTAGAAAACAATCAACAAAATAAGTTATAAGTTTATCATCATCAAATATATACGGGAAAAACAATGACAATTAATTAGTTAAATAATGTATTATGGTTCAAATCCATTGTTTCTGACCCAATAGATATGAACCATAATACATTATTTAAATGATTTACTATTATTTAAAAAAAAAAAAAAAAACTTGTGTATACCAAAATCCAAAAGGCTTTTGTATGTTGTTAACTTGACACGATGAGAACAAATTGTTAACTATTATTTCCAAAGTTTTTAATAATACTTCTTAAACATTCTTTGAGATTATATTTTTTAATGCAAATAAAAACTGTTTAAGGTTTTCTTTTCAGCCGGCTTTGCCTTTATAGAAACTACCGACTGCAAATAAAATTAAAAAAAAAGCTTTGAATCACTGTTCTACATTCTGATTGGTCTATTCTGTGAAGCAGTGTCTAGCTATCAAACTTCACAGTAATATTCCTAAAAAATATAATTTTGAAAAGTTTAATTATTTAAAAAAAAAATAAGCTAAACAATCTAAGCCAATTGATTTCTAAAATGAAACAAATAATTTAATATACTTACTACAAGTTCTACAACATGTTGATCTTTTTACTAACGAGTGACGGTTAGTGTGAATGGAATGATCACTTGGGAAATGATTTGTTAGCTGACAAATGATTAGCTAATTTTTTAGGAAAATTGCTGTGAAGTTTGATAGCCAGACACTATTCTGGTCTGATAACCACTATTACTGGAATAACGCTGCAAGATTTTTCTGGCAAAATTATAGACGTGCCATCACTATTGGGGTTGATTTATTGATACATATTGGCATAAAACCGAATTTTGATATATTTATGGACCGAATATAACAAATTGATTAATTAAACAAGCATTTTTATACAAAAATACACATAAATACATAAATCAATGAAGTTGAAATAGGCATTTCAACTTCATTGATTTTTTTTTTATCAGTTATGTAAAGTTTGTTTCTTTTTCCAATAAATCAATAATAATAATAAAATGCAAATGATTTATTATAATGGCAAAACCAATAATGATTTATAATGACAAAAACAAGTGAATATAATAATTATCTTAGGTAATACATGAATGATGTCACTTTCTTTAAAAGTAGACTACTTTGGCAATTATCGATATTTTGTATAATGAAACACAAGTGATTTATTATAATAGCAAAAACAATAAGTGAGATAAAAATTCTAACAACAATATTAAGAATAAAATATAATATTTACTTATTTTTAATTTTTAATAAAGATGTGGAAAATATTCTAAATTCTATAATTATTTGCTATTTTTTAATATTGTACTTGATACTGTAATAATATATCTATCATTAAAGGTAAATCTCTATGAAAACATCATAAATTTATTTTGCTTAACAAATAATAATTTAGTTTGTAGTGTACAGTATATGAGTAATTTTTTTTAAATGTTTGACTAAATTTTTAAATTAGTTTTATGATTAAAATTTGTGGTAGAATTGGTCCTCACCTATTAAAGTGTAGCCAAATTATTCAAAATTAAATGTATAATCCTAACCATAAACCATGTCAAAAATTATTGGAATTGCAGACACCTGCCTGATAGCCTTAAACTTGGTCTATTGTTTATCATCTCCATTCATCTGGAGTTTAGGTTAGTATTTTTAATTAAGAGAAAAAAAAATTGATTAGGTTTAGATTCCCATCCCCAGCATGATGTAAAAGTGTTTGACTGACGAAATTAAAATATCGGAAAAGTAAAACCACTAAAAATATTTTGTGATTCATATTAAAATGTATATTTTTCCATTAGACTATGATTTTACTGAGCCATATTAACTTTTTTAACTGGAATAATTAATAAGCCATTTTTAAAAGGTACAGTAGCATTATTTCATGTTTATTCCTTTAAAAGTGAAACACCACTAATAATTTATTGAATGTAAATTTCTTCATTAGATTATGATTAATTGTTGTTTAGCAGCTATAAAAAAAAAAACATTTTTGGTTAAAGAATTATTTGTGTGACTTATAAATATTCATTTGGCCTTATTAAAGTTAGTATTTAACATATAGGTTGATGTAAGTCACAGACTGCATCACGAATCAATTTGAGCTTGTTTAGATTTTTTTTAATATACGTTTAAAATGTTAGAAAAAATTGATCTGCCCTCCAACTATGAAATAAGGTCTGTCATCTGTTTCCTGAATCCTAAAAATGTGAAACCTGCTGAAAATCATTGACACATTGTGAGACCTTGAAAAAAACTATCATGCAATCCATAAAAAAATTAACTCATGGAGTTGTCTAACTTGTCTTGCTTCATGATAATGCTTGGCTTCATACTGCTGCTCAAATTCAGACACTCATCCCAAAATTTGCCGGTGGCAACAATTTAATCATGCTCCCAACAGACCTTTTTTAAGGTCTCTCATTATGCAGATGACTTGTTTGATTTGTTGATGAATGTCAGGAAATGGAAATTGGACCTAATTTCACAGTTGGAGGGCAGATCGATTGCTTTGAAGTTTTTAAACATATAGAAAAATATCTAAACAAACTCAAATTGAGTCGTAATGCACTCTGTGATTAGCCAATGAATGGAAGAAGTTAGCATGCTTGTGTAAATACACGTTTGAAGCACTGAAATGTAAAAATTTAAAAATGGTACTTACTTTATGAATCACCCTTGTATTAGCAATTAATTGTACATGTGGGCAGTGGGTGGCAGGATTTTGTTGTCCATAAATTGTTGATTATCATAGACATCACAAAAGTTCAGCTACTCGTTATTGTACTTCTTTTTTTGTGAAGTACAGGATTTCTCGCATTGTAAAAAAAATCTAAATCCAAAGTGCTTGACTAAAATTTTTCTCTACACATGGATTAAATGATCAACTGAGAAATCATTTTCAGAGCTTTGTTCATTCAAATACCCTTTAAATTATTGTTGTACATTTTACCGATATTACCGATTAAATAATCGGTAATGCTATTTTTTTTCAGTTATAATATTGATAATGCTAAAATTACTGAAGTGTACCAAATATATTTTTTTAAAAAAAATAAGTAATCTTTAATTATATTTTATTGAAACTAAATTAAAATACATATTACAAATACAATTAAATATTCAATCATAAAATATCATTAAAATTTAATATATATATATAGTAAACAAAACCAAAATAAAAATAAAACACTGCATGCTTATTATTAATTAAATTTTTAATTAAAAAAAAAAAGTGTTTCCTGCTATTCATGGTAGATGGTGAGCATAAAATGAAACTTAATGTTGCAATGTTTAGATTGTTTACTGGTTATTGACTAATTTGACTAGTACTGTTTATTGATATTCAGTGACTTTTAAGTTTTTTACTATGTCAAAATTTTATTTTACACCTTCCAGTCTCAATGACTTATGGAAGCACTTTCTTTTCCAAATGACTGAAGAAGGATCCCAAGAGATTATCAACAAAACTTTAGATTATTGCCGACAATGGTTTATTTTGTTTAAGATGGAGCTGAGAAATAGAATCCAATCAAGTTTTTCTATTGGCTTTTTTTTTAATAATTTTTTATTATTAATAAATATATAAAGTTATAAAGGAAAATGTACAGTGTGTTTTTAAATATATTTTTTTTAAATAAAATAGCATAATTTTAATAATTTAATCATAATACTTAGTTAATTTAAAGAGTCAAAATTTATTATTAAAATAAAAACATAAATACAAGAATTTAAAATTTTAAATGAGGGAAAAATATCCTAAATTTATCTTAACTTTGTTAAGCAGCATAATATGATAAACTGATAATTATGATAATAATTACATTTTACAAGTTATTAGCCTATATTGTTCTATTTATTTTATTTTGAATAAAGCATGTTGGAAAATTTTTATCTTGAAAGTTTTTTTTTAATAATGTGTAAAGTATAATATTTTTATTATGATGTTTATTTTTAATTAAGTTCGGTAAATAATTTGTAATTACCGATTCGATAATGAAAAATAATTTTGGATACTGGTAATGATTTTTTGGTACCAATGTTAAATGCTATTTAAAATATACAGAGAGAACAAAATTTATATTAGAACCAGGAAGTGGGTGATTAAATTTGGCATCCATAACAATCCAACTCATCACCATATTCCTTGTCAAAGTATGGGAAAAAAGCGAGGAGAAGGAAAAACTTGTGCAGAGGATCTGATCCAGTTTCCTGCCATTGGGCAAACAAAAGCATGAAAGTGGTTACAGCCATCTATCTAAACTTTTTTACGTCAAATATTTACCAGACCTTTCTCTTTAAATATATTTGTTTACAAGTAAGACAAAATATCATAAGGCATAATATTGTGAGAGTAAATTTTTTTTTTTCAATATTAGGGTTTGAATTACTGGGCTTTCCAGATTGTACATTTTTTCCGTATTCTTACGTTTATTTTTTATCTTAAAATACATTTTCCGTAATTTGAGGCCTTTGTACTTTTTTTTTTTTTCACAATAAAAGTATATTGTAAAAACACTAGATCTATAAAATTACTTCAGGCTGCCAAATTATCTGTTAAATATGAGTGATGTCAGCAACACATCACGTTTTCATAAGTACTAGCAGTTTTATTATACAGCAAATGTACAGTTGTGATATACAATTTATTGTTATGAATATTGTAAAGATATTTCTTAATATTAAATGTCCAAAATCAAGTTAAAACTGGTAATGTCTAACTATAAATTTTCGTTTATATGTTGTATATATTTTCCTTACTTTTTTTGTGAAAATTTTCTATTTTTCCCCAAAAACAAATCTGGCAACCCTATAAATACTGTAAGTACTAACAGGTCAGATTATTAGTGTGATTATTACATTTTTCGTTTTATTTGTTTAGGCTAATAAAATTGACGAAGCTTTATCACAGTATTTAGGTACAGCAGAGACGATTGAACCGACTGGTAAGTACTTGAATATACATGCACTGGATTGTGACTTTTTTTTTAAATTACATGATGAGGAAAATCATATGTGTGTCTGCTTATAAGTCAAAGATGTTCACTTCATAACAGTTTTGCATTGACTGAAGTGCAGAAGCTGTCAAAATATTGTTTAAAGAAACATGTAAGAAAAATAACTAAGTCAAATGCCAGGGAAGTTCTGTGGTTTCCATAAGAGTCAATCAACTAATGGATAGACATGCTGTGATTCTGTAATCCGTGGCTTTGTAATGTATGAAGAACACTGATTACTGATTAGNAATTGCTTCTTGCTGGTGAGAGCAAGAGCCAATGCCTAACCTAATAATGAGTTTGCAGTCAGATTTCAGAGAATCCCCCGCAAAACATGAGATAGTCAGAAATGGCAACCAAGCATGAGAAAAGACTAAGACAAATAGTTATCTTCATNATGTATGTTTTATTGCTGACAATAATAATAATATTTGGACAGATTATTGTGACAAAATATGGATAAGGGCAACAGCCCAACAATTGTGATAATACTCTGGTTGTAAGTTTCTGTGCTATCCCTAACTATGGGAAAATTATTTGTGTGGCAGTAATAATAATTATGATAATGTTCAGTTTACCCTAGGGTTTTTGTGGATTAGGATACCTTGAGTTGGAGAAGCTGTGGCTGCTTTTGGACCTTGAGCTGTGGGTAATTTGGCTCTGCTGCTGCTATTGATCCTCTGGCTTTGAGTCTGGACAATACTTTCTGCTGGTTCTTCTGATAATTATTTCTGCCCAAGCATGGGCTAACAGGAGATAAGCACTCCTGGCTTATCTGTATTACTAATGGGATTGCACTGGCTGGAACATCGTGAACAATAGTGAGCTCTCCTTTTTATAGTATTTGCCTGCATTCCTGAAGGATTCAGGTTGCAGGCAAATAACAAAGAGCTCACTGTCATTGGCCTATTGAGGTTCTTAGTAGCCTATTGGCAATAAGGCTGAGAGTTTCTTTGTAGGTAGGCCCATTAGCTTACAATACAGTCGTGCAGACCAAGCTTATGTTAGTGAGTTATGGAAGTCAGGTTTTTGGCCAGCAAGGCTTAAAGACTGGAAGCAAGAGGCCACAAAAACATTGTGTTTCTCATTTGAAGTTAGTTATGATATTATTACTACCACTATTACTGACCACACATATTATTATGATAGTTTGTGATTATTATGGGTTAGTTAGGGTGGCACTAGGGGGTCTTAGCACACATTATTGTAATAATAGATTGTACATAATAATATTAGGATGTATACTGTATATAACCAATATCTGTCAGCTGATCATATTATTGTATTTTATGTTGGACAACATGTCCTGTCAGCCATATTATCATAATTATTAGTAATACATAAGCATATCAGAGATATTTGTAATGGTACTGTTGCTGAGATATGGCATGTAAGATGGCCGGATTGCATTCTATTGGAGATGCAAATTGGGCATGCTACAATTCTACTTTTTTATTTTTGCAATAAAGAAATTCTGTGTAGAAGAAAAAAAAATCTTTATAAAACAAGATAATATGCAGATGCTTCACACTAAAATATCATAAAAAATGCAAAGATAGTCTCATTATATGAATGAAAGATTGTCAGTTATTCGTTCAATCACTCTATTGCACATATCTTCTAACTATAATAAAGGCAAGTTTGGTCTCTTCAGTCATGATGTCTGTCACACTGCTCTGTTTTTGCTCTATTTTCTGTCCATAGATGTCGCTGTATCCGTCAGTTTTGACTGGCTTTTAATGTGGCTGTTATAGCAAGTTAAGAAGGAAGAAATTAATGTCATTTTTTAGGGGCTTTTAAACTAGTCATAAAATATTTATTACAGAAGGGCAGTGTGCCTGCACTGGAACAGTGGAATTAGCATATCATCTTTTTATTTCACTCCTAATTGTATATCTACTGCACTTCACTAAAAGGAACTAGTTATTCTCATTCCAAGATAATTTTATTTATTTCTATGGTATTTTTAAAAGGATGCTACGGGAAGGAAAGAAATAGCGTCAGCTCAATTTGTGAATCAGTTTGAATTTAAACATTTTTTTCAATACCATCTCTGAGGGAATTTGTATAAAGTGTACAATCAAGTGGAAGAATGTCAACATAAGGTGATTGCTGGATTTATAATCCCTAGGAAATTATGATTTTCCTCACCTTTAAAGGTGAAACACAGTGGAATTAAACTTTTTTCCTTCATTTATTTTGAAAGATAATAACTTTAAAAAATGAGTACATTTATTAAAAATAAAAAAAAATAATTAAATATGAAGAAATTAATAAATATAATTGTCTTTGTCTGAGATTACATTTTTCAAGACATCACTTGAAATTATTTAGTGACATCATTCCGGTAAACAATCTGGGATAGCAGCAAGGGATCACCATTAATTCTATTATTGAAGTTGTTATTGTCTGGAAATCTATATGCTTTTCCTATTTAGTTATCATTCAGATTTGCTTCCACTGTATATGTTTGTTGTTCTAGATATGGTGGTGATACACAGTGGCTATTGAAAACATTACTGTTTAAAGGGGAGGAGTTATAAAATGAATTTTGATTAATATTCTAAATAGCTTTTTTTTTTTTTTTAACAAGTGGAATCTTTTTTTTTTTTAGTCCTTATCTTTTAAAATAGTGATAAAAAATTTAATTCATTGAATATCACCTTTAAGTCAATAATTGCAAATGAGTTAAATTTATCAAATTTAAATAAGGGAATGCTAAAAATTTTAATATGTTGAATTAATCAGTACAAAATTTATAAAACAAAGAATTAATATACTGTAGTTGTGGCCTATATTAACTCGTTATCATGTGATGTTTGAGTTTGAATTAAAATTGTTGTACAAATTCTAATAATTTATTTTATGTTGATGATTTTGTTATAAAACATTTTCTTTCTTTTGTTTTGTTTAGCTAATCAAACTCAAACATTTTCACCTGTTCGGAAATGCCCTCAGTGTAATCAGGATATGGTTTTAATGAAGAAGACAAACAAACCTGGGTATTTAATAATTTTTCTTCAGATATATTTGAAAAGAACGAATGCAAAATATTGACTTTTATTGTACTATTTTCAGATTAATGCTTGCATAAGATATGTTCACCGCATGACCAAATTTTTATTTCTTACAATTCATGCAGAAATTCCATGTAAACTATCTATTCTGTTTTTTTTATACACATTCAGCATGTCCACGAGTTATACGAAAATTACAAAATCTAGAATCATTAGAGTGACCAGTATTTGCTTTTCTGTCATTGAACTTTAAACACTGAATTTCTTTTTTTAATTGATTTATTTCTTAATTTTTCGCATCAAATTCAGTTTATACTATATTAACAGTTAAATTCCTTTGAGCACATAGTCTCAAATTATTTTTTATTTTGATGGCTAGATTTACAGCATCTTCAAATGTTAGTTTGCAGGTCTTTAATACCTGATTGTACTTTCATTAGGAAGCTGAAAACAATTTAGAAACGTCCTAAATTTCATCAGCTTTTAACTTACAGTATATAAGGCTAGTCTTAAAAACTCTTATGCACTCATCCACTCACATGTCCTCATCGTTGCCTAAATTGTCATAGTATTTACTTTTAGCTTTTTGACCTAAATAATCCTCCATAACATAACTCTGCTATCTGACACCTATTTTTGACCGCTAAAGCATTTAACAATTAAATAAAGCGATGGGCTTTGTTGCAACCCCCCCCCCCCCCCCACACACACCTTCCAGTTGAATATGACCTCATGGTCCATATTCAAATTAAGGATATTATTGTATCAGGTAGATGCACCCACAGGAAGACTTCTAGGAGAATCTAGTACAATGCCTGTGCTTTCATTTTTTTTTTAAATTTTTCACAGCCTTATTGAGCTGTTTAATTGCATTATCAGTCTCATAAAGCCTATTTTAAATTTTAGCATTTAAATCACCCTTTTTTTGTTTCATCTAATTCCTCACTATTCTTTTTTCTTCCCTTTTTATTTCCCAAGTCAGGTTCTTTTTCTATGACAGTATCTTCATTTACAGAAGACCGAGTAGCCTGAGCTGCTCCTCTCTCCTAAGAATGCTTTCTAATTTCCATTATAATTAACACATTTATTTAAATACTGTACTTCTTAAAAGCTTAAATTCAAAATATAGTCTAAATTATTACTCTTGAAATCCAATTAAAATACAATCCCATTGTAAATGTTTCTGTCAGTGGTCATAGGTAGTGCATTGTTTTTATTATTAAGAAAAAAATCCTTAAAACAAATTAGCAATTTTATTGGCTTACTAATTGCTTTTTTTTTTTTTTTTTGTTTATCTTAATGAAACTCTCAAGGGCTATTAACAAATGTATTTCTCATTAGAAAGCATATGAGTACAAAATATGACTAAAAAAACACACAGAATAAAAATTTTTGTCACTTGGAAATTACTAAAATTATTAAAACGTTATTTGAAAATACAATAATTAATTAAAATGGAAAGATTGCTGAGATACTGTATATGTCGATACTCGATATTATGCAGTGCCGGTTCTTAGGTTATACAACTTGTGGCCAAAAATTTTCCATACTTTTTATGGTGAGAAAAAAAACTTTACGGAATTTTTTTTGTAAAATTCAATAATTGTGAAAATACAATATTTATCATTAACAAAATATGTTACCATTTATATTATTTAAAAATGTGGACACCACCCATATTATACAAATAAATCTTTATACAGGAAAGGAATAATATTTAAAATATATAACAGTTTAGAGATACGTTTAAAAGTTGCATTTGTTTTTTATTTAATAAAATCCAATTATGTTTAATAATATAGTTATTAAACAAATTAAAATATCAAACAAGGCAAAAAAAAATATTTTTTATTTTTTATTGTTTACAATTTGAATGCAAAATCGTATACAGAAGCGGATCATGTTGCAGCACATCAGTTAAAGTTTTTATCCTTTTGGCTCTTTTTAATGTTCATATTTGGACTCATAGCATTGATAAGATTGTTCATATAAGTTCACAATAATTAAATCTGAGTTAAATTGGTAAAGTTATAACATCATCAAAAAATGAAATCATAACGTACATTCCAACTATACTGAATTGAGCAGCAATTGTATCGTACATAATCATACCACGGCTAAATTCACAGTAGTCAGAATGTACGTTATCTCAATTTTTGATGATATAACTTTACCAATTTAACTCCGATCTAATTGTGAACTTATATGAAAAGTCTTATCAATGCTGTGAATCCAAATATGAACATTAAAAAGGTCCAACAGTGAGAAAACAAATAATAACTAACGTAAATATCCAATTGATTTGTCAGGTTTAAAAAACTTATTTATGTCGGGTAAATTACCCAACATTTTTCTTTATTTTATTCATCTCATAAAATGAATAAAATAAAAAATAAAATAAATTTTCATCAATCTATTAAGCTACCACGTAAAGGGCAAGTATATATTGAATCAATAAACATGATTGGTGAAAGAAAACAAAATGTGCGTGAATTAACCGTTCTTGTGCAAGATAGTAAAAGTTCAACGACTAATCTAGCTAAACTATATGAGATAAATGCAACATCCGCATTAAACTACTCTAGTTTCAAATAGACGATTAAAGAAATGACAGATTAGCAGCATCTACAATTTTTTTTTTTTTTTTTCTTTTTTATAATAGTTCTCAAGTTAAAAAAAAAATTAGAACACTTTTATTATAACAAACTTGTGTAATGAAAAGATTTGAGCTCCCTCATAGCCTTGAAAATATATCTCACTCTCTTACATCCTCACCTATACACAAAACACACATGTACACCAAAAAAAAAATTGGCCAATGTCGTTCCCAAAATGTCATGGAAAATTTTGAAAAAAATCCTCCGATTCAAAACGCAAGGTTTTTGGCAGCCCTCGCAGTGAAAGATCTTATAGGTATAATTATGGTAACCCCGTTGACTAACTATCTCACCAATTGCTACTAACTATCACTTCTAAGATCGTGAACAACACACTTAAATCAATTAAATTCAGCACAATAATACATTACCATTGATAAATTTACTTTAATCATTGAATTCCTGGCAAGAATACTTTTATACATATAATTTTAATTACTAACACAATACAGACTTAACAAGCCGTACTTACTGGAGGACTGACAAAATGGCGACTGCACATGGCCAATTCAGTCTCGTTTTAATCTCGTATATAATGAGAAATATTTAGTGATTAGATATTATTTGTCTCCCCCTATAATTGTAATAATACATTAATATTCATACAGTTTAAATTAACACTACCTTTGATAGATCAAAATAACATGTCAGCATCAATAAACAATAAAGACATTATGATTTTATAATATTAACTAGTTATGATTTAGACACACTTATTTAGAGTTCAACACTATTAATCTACATTGCTAATTATAGAGATTGCTTATAAGAACAAAAGACACATTTAAGAAAATCTCAAAAACATTCAATTTCAAACACTCCCCCGGGGCAAAGCTCCAGTCACAATTGTTGAAATGTTTTAAAAATTTCACCCTCTCGGGTAAAAGTGGCGGGCAAATTTTTNAAAATGAGTGAATATACGCACTTCTCGGGTAAAAGCGCGAGCCAAATTTTAGAAAAATTAATTAATATAAGCACGTGCTTTTGACTGAGTCTATGGTAGATATACAGTATATATAAAATTGACAAATAAATTGAAAGATTTTTAAATAAAAACATTATTGATATAAATTAAATAAAATAATTGATTATTTTAAAAAATCGTCAACAATCTGTCGCACAGATCATATAACTAAATTAATCTTTTAATTTTATTAGATCATTAAATATGCAGCAGGAAATAAGGCTCCAATTTTTACATCCAAATTATTACAAATACTTTATTAATAATTTAAATTAGCTCCCACTGTTTTTTGATGTTTAATAGTGTTAGTTTAATTTTTATAATTTGTTAAAAATCAAGTTATTTTTTATTTTTATTTTTGCTTACAGATTTTATATCAGCTGTGTGAATTTCCCAAAATGTCGAACTGTTATTTGGCTCCCTGAAGCAATTTTAGAAGCTAGTGTTACACGTTCTACTTGTGAAATTGTAAGAACAACAATAAATGGATTCTTTACTTTAATTAAATTTTAAATTAATTAGCTAAGACAGAGTTTTCTTTCTTTTAGTGTGAGCCACAACCAGTGTATCTATTAAAACTAATATTTAAGAGAAATTCTGTTCCTCCATTTGTACCATTAGAGTAAGTACTTTTTTTGCTTAGCCTTATAACTTTATAAAATAAAAAAAAATTAACACCTGATTATAAATTTTTGATGACTTAAACTGTACTTTGTAACTTTTGTATATAAATTGAACAATAAATTTATTCTCATCATTTTATTTTCTAGTATTACTGAATTTTGCTTACATTTTTACTGTTTGCCTATGAAATGCTCTCACAATGTCATGTATTGACTTAGATATAATAGTTCAATAATTACTTATTGAATAGTTAATTCTACTGTACTTATACATTAACAACTATTCAAGATGCCATGCCTTATTGAAATGTAATTCAAATTAAAATCCAGGAAATTAAATATTGGAACAAAATCGAAAATAAAGTCCTGTGTTTAAATGATGAAAATTAAAACATGAAAGATTAGATAAAATAAGTTTGGTTAAATTTATACAAATAACTGAATGGATTTCTAAGAACAAAAAGAGACCAAATAAGAACTAGTTTGAAAAATGTGCAACAAAACAGACTGACTACTAGATATTAATTAAAAAAGCCCTCTGCCTGTCTGTTGATGACTTTTTGTTTGTTCCTACTATCTTAAGCTAAAACAGTGCCAGAAAAACGGGTTTATAAATTTTGTAATTCTGTCCATTTTTTTTCTCCCTATTTTTTTAGTGAATGGTGCTAATTCTAATTCTTGAATATATTTTTTTTAGTTTATGTTCTAAATGTTCTTTGTTAATGAAAGTATAGAAAGTTTGGTTTTAATTGAAAACATAATTTTATTTATTGAAACGTTTCAGATATATTGGATGTGTATCAGGGTGTGATGAAATGCTTCAACAATATTTTAACATTCAGCTTCATTGTTCACCACCTGGTGAGATTATTTTTATCCACAACTTGAATTTTTTAATATATTTTTTTAATTAAGCTTTTAAAATATTTTTTCCCCACTCTATTTATAGATAATGTACCGACTAACAGAGCAAGCAACCAATCTCGGTCATCTGTTAGAGGTGGTCGCGGTAGAGCATCTGCATTAAATCAATCAAGAGCATCTGGACCAGTGAATCACTCAAGAACCTCTGAACCAGTTAATCAATCAAGAATGTTTGAACCAGCTGCCCAGCCAAGGCCGTCTGGACTAGCTAATGTCATGCGAACGTTTGGATCAACCAATCATTCAATTAATCAGCCACAGATTAATAATAGGAATTCAAGTAATAATTTTAGGATAAATGACAATCTGAATGATCATACATTTAATAATGGTATTCAGGCAGCTTCTCATCAGGAAATTAATCGGCAATCACTGAGGTAAATTTCTTTAATTTATTTAACCCTTTGTATTCCTATTCATATCTGTACAATTAAAAAGCAAATATTTTTATCCTGACCAGAGATCACGTGGTCAACTTCAATATCATGGTCAGCCATTAAGAAAGTAAACTATGTGCGATTGTAATATAGGTATACCTTCAAGGTGAATCAATACGAACAAATACAAATAAAATAAGTATATTACACATTCGTTGTAACATCTTTAGTGATAAATATAATGTGCTATTTTTTTAAAAAAAAATTATTAAGTGTATATTTATTATGCATTTTAAATAATAAATGAATATAAATATGTCAGGTTTTAAAAAATAATTTGATTAAAATGGATTAGATGACTGATTTTTTTTTCTTTTAAAAAAATTGATTTGAAATAAGTGTTTATTGGTAAATTTTGTTTGTTTGCAAGTTAACTAATGATTAGTCGATTAAGAGAATCCAAGTTTTTATTGGCTTTGAAAGTAGATTAGTTAAAGATTTTTCATTGAATAATAACGATAAAGAAAATTATTGAGAGCTGTATATATAAAATCTCCGAATCCCATCTAATACACTATATTAGTATCAGGCGTAATTATGTAATTAGAAGCCATATCCATTTTGGGCTAGACCTCTAAGTTGATTAATTCTAAGTAGCATGTATGCTAAACATTGTAGCCTATTGTTATTTTCTTCTATAAACCTATATTATATACAGTATTATCAATTAACTTAGCCCATATAAATATTTATTTTCAATACTTAATTATTTTAAACAACCTATAAATTTTTCTATTCTCATGCTGTGATTAATCGTATTGTGTTTCTTACTTTCCCATTAACTCTTTATCTACTATATTTCTTAAATACAACTCTCTCTCTGATCTAGGCCTTTTTTTTCAAACCCTTCAGTAACTCTACCAAAACAAACCTAGTGGTATGACTAATACTAACTTGGTTCTAACAAATTTATGATTTGTATGTGACAGTTAATAAATAGATTAATATTTGACTAAGTCATCTCCTTTTCTGTCCAATTTTCTCTTTATGTTTACAAAAGTGAACAGCTCATGATCACATAAGTGGCACTAACAACTACTGTATATTCACTGTATATTTCCCACTGTCTCAGTGCTGATTTGTTATAATATATAGATATATTTTTTTAAAGAAATGTTAATCATCATCCATCATCATCTGGTGAAGGAGAAATAGTCTGTAATTGTGGGGATAACGGCCTTTTATTGACAGTTAAAAAAGAAGGACCTAATTTAGGTGAGGTGAAAAAAAAATTTTTTTTTAATGTTATTTTAATTTATGATTGTTTTTACTATAATGATCCTTTTTATTTGTGTTTAGTTGATTCGGTAATGTAAGGTCAAATCTATTTCATTCATTTATTAATATCCGTTAATTACAGCTTTGCTGTTTATAGTAAAGTTGTTATTGTAGACTAGAGGCTGTGAAATAAATGGATTTCTAATTAACTCACATGACCGAATCAATATTTAAATTATTCATATAATTGTGTTTAGCATATGCATGCGTGACTTGTTTTGTAAGTCATCTTACACATGCAATATGGTGATGTTTGACATAGTTGTCTTGAGATAATACAGTATATTATATTTACAAGATGTTGGCATTTTATTTATGGATGTTTTTTTTTCTTCTTTGTTTGTGCACTTTGTATGACTGTTTATTTGTGAATGCTATGGTAAGAAATGTTTTCTTCAATTTCACCCTGTCTTGGAAGTTTCATTCCATTTTTAGAGTACGGTAGTTGGTAGCAATGTTTGGAATACTAAGTGTGGAACAGCGTTCACGGTCTGCCTACTATGTTACAAAAAAATGTTTAAAAAATTTGATAATTTTAACCAAACGCGTTGAGTACGGGCGATATTACAGCAGCCACTACCACTCTCGTCATAGTACCTTGCATTGAATAATCTAATATTTAGTATTTTTATTTGAACTCTTTAACCTAGGAGCGGTCGCGCTGTCGTAAATCTTACGACAAATTCAATTTTTTATAAAATGTATGGACTTGTATGTTTATCTCTGCCTTCTATTCCTAAAACTAACTCCCCACTACAATATTGGTAGGTTTTTATCATGCACATAGCCGATTT
>PXIH01S0034679.1:2057-12775 GCA_003024985.2 Euperipatoides rowelli
CTCCTAGTGTGTGTCAAAATACTCCGAAGAAAACTTTTGCATCATTAAAAAAACTGCAAGAATGAAAACTCTGAAGTGTTTCTCTCCTAGTGTGTACTAGGCTTAATACATTAGGATGAAGTAAAATTGTATGGTTAATTGAAACAAAATTCATTTAACCATACAATTTTACTTCATCCTGCTAATTCATTACAAGAAAATGATAATAGAAAAAGAAGAAAAAAATGTATAGTGATAATTTCAACTGAAGATGCCCATATATGGGTGAAAATGTTTTGAAAAAATAATTTATTTTATAAATGTATAAAGAACTGATGTACAGTAATCCCACTTCAATATATTTTTTTAATATATTATTCTTTGCACAAGAAAGTCAAACATCTAAACCCACATTTACTCTGACATATCGAATCCATTTCCAATATGCATTGTGGTAGGCTACAGATATTCTATGGTCAAGTTTATACAGCTTTCAAACAGGACTGAATTTGCAATGCCTATGTCGATTAGTTCAAATCATGCAGGAAGTTGACTGTGATAGTACAGTACGATACAGATAGTTTGTTTATTATTAAATCTCCAATTTGAGGTTATAAAAAACACAACAAACATAGCTTCTGATATTGTTTGGAATAGAGTTGAATTTTGTCTCATAGGATCGAGCTCGAGTAGCTGGTAAAGTGTGGGCTACTACTTTTATTTGTTCACAATGTTTTCTTTTATGATTAACATACTATAAATTCATTTACATTTAAAACTTAGGCCTACTATAAATATTTGTGCTAGTTTACATTTTGGTATTATATATTGTTTTTCACTTTGGCTATAGAACTATTTATATATAAAGTAAAGAGAGAACAACAACTTAAAAGAAGTTTATTTTAATTTATGACTTAAATTACAACAACCAATTATTACAATGTATTGCCTAAAGCTATGAATCTATGTGTTCAATTAAGTTATAAAATTAAAGTTATTATTAAGGATGCCACCAATTAGAATAAACCAGAAAAGAACTATTGGCTCGTGGAGAGAACATGAGTATGATTAAAAAAGATATAGAACTCTGCTTGTGTATAAAAAAGTGAAGAGGAATCAAGATGGCAAATAAGAAGGAAAGTAATTGAAATTAATGTGTAAAGCCTTAAAAACTATTGTCCTAACAACTTTCTTTCATGATTTAAACTATTCCCCAACATTATGTTATCCTCTATTATTCATATAGTTTATAAGTAGCCATTATGGACACAAACGTTGCAGCAGTAATACAGATAGAAAGTTGCCATGAAACTGTCAAGTTCCTTCCTGTGACATTAACCAGCACCAGAGTGGCAGACTCTGATTCAGCACCTAAGATTATGTGCTCATTCTCTCACCCGGCCGGGTAAGCCTCACATGTAACCTATCATTTAATAACTCCTAAAAACAACCAAACTTACTATAACTAGTATTGCACTAAATAGAACACTAGATTTAGCTTCATATAGCTAACTAAATAAATAATATTGAGTAAAGTCTAGGTTGTTGTCTCAGTTTATGTTCAAATGCTTGCTGATATTCAACCATTCTCTCTTTTAATGCAGATCTATTTATTTATTTATTCATTGCTTTTGGGATCTTCACCTAAAAAGATGCTCCTCCAGATCCCATGTTGGAGGTACATTAAATAGAACATTAATTAATAAACACACAATTAAAACATTAAACATCTGTAACACAATAAAATATTAAAATATCTGTAACATTAATAACTTACATAAACTTTTCATAAAACAGATAATATAACACTAAAATTCACAATACCTTAATTAAACAGGTCCCAAATACAACAATAGTATCCCTATTATCCATTACTAAGTTGATGACATCAACAAATCTATCACTCTTTTTTTATAATGGGTATTGATGAAATAACTCTGATCTCACCAGGTAGAAAATTCCACACATTTGGATCAATGTTCAAAAAGGCCAGGGAGGTCTATACAGATCCACAATGTTTAACTATTAGGCCCCTATATGATACAAAACGAGTAGCATGTATAGCTGAAACATCAGCCTTCCCTAATAGATTTGATAAATTAATTAGAACCTGATCACTCAAACATTTCCATATCATTATAAGCAAGTGTAACTTTCTAAGTGAACAAAGTGGCAACCAATTTAATACTTTTCTCGCCCCTGAGGCACTTGACTGTCCCCGACCAAACACAATAGCCCTTGCTGCCAAATTAGCTGACAGCTGCAACTTCCTGCTTAACCCCTCTCCACAGGAACCCCATACCACATCGCAATATGACAACCTTGATCCTATTAATGAATGGTATACAGTACACAAATTGTTTATATCCAGATAGTCCCTTAGTTTGAACAACACTTGGCCAATCCAATAGTAGTAGCCGACAATGATAGTACATGATCGATCACTCCAGGTCAAATGTCTGTCAACCAGTACACCTAGCATTTTTAATACATGATGACGATCCAATAACATCTCCACCACATATAACCTCAAAGCCCTTCAGATTATTTTTTTTAACATTTTTACCGTACAGACAGTCATAACTTTAGTCTTTCTAGTGTTAAGTATCAACCCATTTGACTCTATCCAATTTTTTATACTATTTAAATCTTCATTTATTTTTAAATGGGCTATATTTGGTGATGTATTTTCCAAATATATTACATAATCCACAAAAAGAGACAGTTTTCCATGTAAAGGGATGTCTATCAAGTCATTGTTAAATATATTAAATAAAAGCAAGCCCAGTGCAGAATCCTGTGTCATTCCTGGATTGATACAATAAATTTGGTTATAGCCTGATTGCAATAAACTGCCTGTGTTCTATTTATAATAAAGTTCTTAAACCATGATAATACCTTTTTATCCAAATTTAGTCTGTAGAGTTTGTCCAACAGTATCTGAAGACTGTCGAACGCTCTAGTCAAATCTTGAGCAACGACAGCCACAAATCTTCCTCTATCGATATCCTCCAAGCATCTATCAATTTCAGAAGGCAAGTAATAGTTGAATGGTATCGTCGAAATCCACTTTGTGATGATGACAACAATTAAAATTTATCAAAATGAGATTGCAACTGAGAATGGAAAGATCTCTACAGAGCCTTACTAATTGTTGGTACTATATAAATAGGTCTATAATTTGACATGGTGAGAGGATCCCCTCCTTTGAAAATTGGGGTAACATAGGCCCTTTTCCAATCCTCAGGAAAAATACCCTCAGATAATGATTGGTTTATCAGGAAAGTCCAGAAATCTATGACCACTGGCAGAGAGAGCTTAAGTATCTTAACCCCAATACCATCACTTCTTATAGACAATGAATCTGGTAGCTCACTAATATATCCATAGATAAACTCCCTTGTAACCTGAGAGTAACTGAATCTATTGTGTTCCTCACAACCCAAATATATATTGCCATCCAATATATCTGTATGATTTATATTCCCTTTGTCAGGTTCTCTATTGATATCACATACATACTCGAGGAAGGCACAGGTGCAATCCAATTTTCCAAGTTGGTAGGCCCCAAAATGACATCTAAATCAGCACCTCAAGATTCAGGTCTCACAAGGTAATTATTAAGAGCTTATGGATCAACAGGTAGGAACTAAGAAGTCTTATTATACTTTTTTTATTTCCTACCACCCCATTTACTACTTTCCATAATACTTTTGACTCACCATTACTATTTTCAACCTGTGAGTTAAAATATAAAATTTTTGCCTTTCTAAAGCTATGGTTTACAATATTTTTTTTTTGTAAACATCTAATAGTCATGGTCTCCATATAATAGTGCTTTTTAATGGGTCTTATTTTTATCATTGATCATAGAGATCAAATCCTCATTAATCCATGGTGGTCTCTTTTGTAATCTTCTTTTACAGATTTTATTAAATGGGGCATGGTTATTCAATGTAGCAGTTATAAAGCTGTTGAGAGTCCCCAGTTGATCCCCTAGGTCTCAAGTATTGGAACATTGTGCCATGGGCGATCCCTCAGTTCAGTCAAAAACTTGTCATTATCAAATTGCTTATATAATCTGGCCATGTGAGCAAAGTTTTGGTTCTTAGGGATACTACAGTTTATTGTCCCATATAACATTAAGTGATCATGTAGACCATTTGAAAACTGAATCTCCGACACATCATTTGGCACACTAGTCAAACATGGTCTATTGTAGTAGCTACCTCCTAAATTCAGTTATTCTGGTTTGTTGATTTACATTTGATTTTAACAGTCATCAGGTCCCTGAAATTTTTTGCTTTACTAGAATTTAAATCCAGATTAATGTTAAAATCGCTGATCAACAAAATATTTCCATAGAAACTACTAACAATCTCCAATATAGTTTGCAGTCCTTTATAATAGTTAATATTTTCTAGGGGGTTATAAATAACTCCAAATATAATAGCAATGTCACTCACCATGGTTACGTTGAACATAATCACATCTATAATACCTACATTTAAACATTTTATTTCAGTAAAATTTAACATCTCCTTTTTGTAGACCATAACACCACCTCCTTTTGATCGTGTTTTGTCCCTTCTTAGAAGGTTGTAACCTTCGAACATCACACAAGAGTCCATTACATCATCAACCAACCATGTCTCTGCCATTGCAAAAATATCTTGTTCAGAATGTGTCAATATCAACTTAATTTCATCAGTCTTATGTATACACTTCTGACATTAGCAAAACAAAACTTCAGGCCCTTAACATTAGAGTTAAACGTAATACAATCATTTTCTATTATTTTAGTCTTTACTCCCATTTGAACCTCTTGTACTGAGGCCTGATTATCAACATTATAATAATCATTATCTTCATAATATATAGGCAATTCGCTAAATAAACATCCCAGACATATAAAATTAATAATACCATTTAAAGTCTCCTTACCTATAGTTGTATTGTATTGATGTGGTGTCATTCCTACATATTTAATGTGCGACCAAGCAAGACAAATATTACATGAAATTGCTCGTTTTCACCACAGGTCTTTTACATACAGTGCACAGAAACTTAGTCGGGCCTGGATTTTCTTAAATCCAACTTCCCTCATCGGCTACTACCGAATAAAGTGATGACGACTAATTATGATGAAAAATCTTATATAAAGTTGCATTTAGAATATGATTTATTTAAAGGAAAATGAATAAAGAAATCCTTATGAAAAACTGTTAGATTGCCATGAACAATTCCATGGTAAGAAACTCTAATATTTTATTATGCAATATTGGAATAATAAAATAAAACAATTATATAAATAATGATATGTATTGTATAAGATTTGACATGATATGATGTTAGATTATTATTTCATTTGGTTCCTGATTAAAAAATGTGATTACAAATCATGATGTCTCCTGCATGCATATTCTTAAATAATTATTGTTTTTCCAATATATGGTAGCTGAGACCATAGTTGTGAACATTCATAAAGAGAACAATAAAAACAAAAATTGGAAGATACCATATAGAGTGAAACAGGATGGTTCAAAATTATATCCAAAATGGGAGATTGGAGCTTTTAACTGGCAGCAAATAACATCAAAAATCAAGATGAGAGTGATATTAAAGATAAAGGGATTATGCTCCACAGTGGTAGAAATGGAAATGCCTGCTAAACCCATAGATTAGGGAATCAAGTGGAGAGTAAAAGAACTGGTACATCTGCTGAGCCTAAATATTTGGAAGCTCAAGCATGGATGAAATGGAATGAGTGGTAAGAAAAGAACGATGAGGTGCTCAGTGTCAAATACTCTAACTGGTACCTGACCAAGTTGGCATGTTTTCCAATGAAACAAGTGTGTGAGAGAGATGTGGAAAAGTCTGGAAACATTGTATGCTGGTGATAAAGAGGATAGGATAGTGGATGCTACATTGGAACTAAATGATGTCCAGATGGAGTTAAATGAAAGTTGAAACTTGCTTGTGAAAATTCAATCACTTGGTTGGACAAATCAACTCCAAAGAATGTGTCTACTATAAGTGGAGGCATTCATAAGAAACTAGAAAATGTTATGGTAGCCTACATAGTTGGAGAAGGATATTTTTGGAAGAGGTATATTCTAACCTCTTCCAAAAAGAATAAAAGAAGTATGTATTGCCAAGAAGGTGTGGATAAATCAAGAGAGTGAAAGATGAACAAGACAATACCAAGGAAGAATGACAAAGATAATAAATATATGTGAGGGCACAATGTTAAAAATTGTTGGGATAGGAAAGATAAACACATGAATAAATTTGTCAAAGGAAGTAGTGGAGAGTGGAGGAAGAGAGATAATGCAAGGATCACATTGGATAGGGAGGAAGCAGCAATGAGTGTGAGGATATACCGAAAGACCCACAGAGTAGAAAAAGAAGAGTAGATAAATGGAACCTCGAATTAGAGTGTACTACCCATATGATGTGCAATTCAGAGGGTTTAATCGACCTGCAAGAATATAAAAGTGAGATGCACATGGAAGAATCAGGTATAACAATCAATGCTACAGCCAAAGGAGGATGGATATGAGACTAAAGAGTGACAGTGGTGAGATGCGAGTAAAAGTGAGAAAAGTACTGTACCAAGCATCATTTAATGTCCATGAATGGACTAGTCAAACAAGATAATTCAGTCACTTTTAATAAGGAAGGAGCCCTTGTTATTGATGGTAATGAGAGAATACATGTGAAGCACAGGAAGTAAATGGTTTGTATATGTCAACACTTTCCCTGCGGATGACTCGGATCCGAGTCAGCATGAACTGTCACAATATGCTGATGACTCAAATACAAGTCATTTGTGTTACAAGTTTCAAAATGTAATATGAATTGGGCAACATGTGTTATGCATTAAGGGGGTATTATGATTGCAGGGATCAAAAATTCAAAATTTTGAAATGAATTGTTTATCTCTGATGTTTTGTGTGTATCATAACAAATTTTTATGACCATATCAGTAATGGAAGTGGTTAAAAATATAATATATATATATTAGGGTGCTGAGAAAATGCTAAGTAACTTTTTTTTTTTATATATATATTTTCAAATGCTTTTCTCAAGAAGGCATTTTTAATTATTTGGTACATATTTCTCTACAACTATAAGTACTAGAGACCTGAAATTTTTAATGTTTGCTATAGGACATATAGATGTATATTTTAACAAGAATTATTATGGTATTCTAAAATATATATTCATCATTTGTAGGTTAGAAGCTATACAATTGATATAAATTTTAGTTTTGCT
Organism: Euperipatoides rowelli; assembly: GCA_003024985.2. Taxonomy (NCBI): domain Eukaryota; kingdom Metazoa; phylum Onychophora; class Udeonychophora; order Euonychophora; family Peripatopsidae; genus Euperipatoides; species Euperipatoides rowelli. Next base: position 9,315 of record PXIH01S0034679.1, read on the forward strand.
TCAATTTGTTTTATTTTTTTATATGTTAAAGTGTACAAATAGTAAGTTCCCCAGTACCAAAATTATTCCATTAGCTTAAAAATTAATGCTGAAAAGTGTATATTTATTAAACAAATATTTTATCAGTTTAAAGTATTGAAGCCTTTCTATGGTGGATAATAATGAAATTATTTTCTGGAATCCTTTTCACCCTAATTAATAACTGTACCAAGTTTCAAATTTCTTGATAAGAAATTCTGACCATAGTAATATTTTTTTTATGACCACTCACTTTCTTTTAGCCATAAAATAGGAAATAAAAAAGCATATTTCTTGATCGTTTGAAATTTTCTTTAGTTTTGGTGTCACAGTAATATTATTTTCAAGATCTATCAAGCAATTCTGAAATTTTGACTTTCAGGTAGCTAATAAAAATATTATAAAACATAATATAGGAATAAACATATTTTTAAAATAAAAATATAATGTAGATTTTAAAAATCAAAACAAGATTCTATCTAAAATAAGAGAGACATAGTAAAAGAAAAGTAAGATAAACTGGCCTTTTTATTTTTTTTATAGACAACATTTAAAAAAAAAATTAAAAAAAAATTTGTTAGTTGGATATAATTTTTCTTTGCAAATTTAAATTCCTGATAATAATAAAAAAAAAACCTACAATTTCATTTTTTTCTATCTGCTTTAGATTTTCAAATATTTAACTTAAGGTCTTATTTAGACATATGGAGTAAATATGCAGTTCAAAATTCCCATCCTCATTGGCTGTAATTATCATATCTGTTGTATGCTATAATGAATTTATTTCTAAGAATTAAGCTCTAAGACTTTTATAGAAAATTTTAATGCAGATTTTAAAAATTAAAATAAAAAAAAAAACAAAAAAAATTCTATCTCAAACCGAAGAGACAAATTAAGGAAAAATGTAATATAACTGGCTTTTTTTATAGTGACATTAAAAAAATATGTTAGTTGGATAAAATTATTTCAGTTTTTTTTTTATCTCTTCTAGATTTTCAATTATTTAACATAATGTCTGATGGGTGTACAGTAAATGAGTTCTAAAATACTTTTTCCAGTCTGTTAAATTCTATATAATATTTTATAGTGCATTTATTTTTATCAAATAAACTTTAGGACTTTCATTGAGAATTTTTTGTCATAGTATTTTATATAAATGGGTGACTCAGATCTCAGTCACTCAGCACACAGTAAAAGAAAGTTTAGCAAAATATGTCTGACTCGGATCTTAGACACAGCCTAAAAACTACACCACATTGCATAATAATTAATATTAAGTACTTATATAAAGTTACTATATGAATACATTTTATAAAAAAAAACTATTCCACAAATAGGATGAGTATTAGAAATATCACCCCACAGTAAACATGTTAATGGTCAATAGAATAATTTGTGATAGAATAGCTACTCATGTAGAAGTGAATTAAAAAAAAAAAAATGAATCTATGGCATGAAGGTTTGATCATGCAAATCAGAAATATATGGATAAGATGAAAAACAAATGAATCTATGACATGAAGGTTTGATCATGTGAATCAGAAATATATGGATAAGATGAAAAACAAATGCATTGTGGCTGGACTGCAATATAACATGAGAGAACTACTGAAGTTTTTGGAATGTACAATGGGGAAATTGTGCAATGACCCTTCAAAACAATCATGGAACAACTGTTTTGGGAACCTATCAAACTAATTCATATGGATCTTTGGGGATCATTGCCATTTGAGAGTTTTTGTGGAAATAGGTATATAATGGCAATAGATGACACTTATACAAGGCAAACCTGTGTTAGATTAATAAAGAATAAACATGGAGCTTATGAAATGTTTCTTGAAATTTAAGGTGCTATATGAGAATGAATTACAACTAACTCATCACGAAGTGAGGACTGATAATGGCCTCAAATTCAACAAGCTGTTCAAGAAATTCAACAAGCTGTCAATAAATATGGTATCAAGAGTGAATGGACTGTTCCACACAGCCCACACAGCAATGGTCTAGTTGAATGGACCAATAAAACCTGCTATTAGATGCAAAATTACCCACTTCATTTTGGGAGGAAGTCATATAGGCTACACTTTTGCATATTTGAGAAATAGAATAAAACAAAAAGGAATAGGAATTAAATCATCCATGGAGAAATAAACCAGCAATAAGCCAAAGATTCACTGAGAATATTTGGTTGCAAATGCCAATGTTGGGTGAATGGGACTCAAAAAGATAAGTTAACTTTTAGGTCTCAACTTATGAAGATACTTATTGTATCTTCATTATCCATCATTTTATAAAAGGTCACATTATTTTTTGTTTGTTTGTTGTTTTTTCCTAATTAAAGCCTGTTATACTCAATTTATCTGTATATTCGTAAAGTTCAAAAGCTTTGGCTTAGAAGAACTCTTATTTAAATAAATAAATAAAGATGGTCAAACAACTAGCATCTGGATCTCAGACCTACCATTGTCAACTGTACACTAACCCAAACTCCCACATGAATATAATAGAAAATTAAAGGATCCCTACCCTAAACTGCACACTGACCCTAACTCTAAATTAAATATTAAAACATAAATAAATAAAAAATTAAATAAAACAACAGCCAATCACAGGATGACTTGGAGATAGAATGGATACCGACCTTTGATGGGTCTGTTTTGGGGCTGCATGACAATGGTAGGTCTGAGATCTACAAAACATACACATTTCTATGACATTTCATTTTATTTAAACAAACAACATCCAGTATTAGTCATAATTTTAATATTAAAATAGTCATAATTACTTAATTTCTTTACTGTTATTTGGATATGTTTTTTTGACAATTATTAAGTTTTTCAGGGAAACTATTAAGGCAGATAGGGTTGTGGCAAAGGCATATCTAAGTTTTAAAATCCATCTAATATACACATAGTCTGTGCTCAGCTTTGATATTTGATTACAAATGAACAATTTTGGGAGAAAAATATTAGTTTTGATAAATTATTCTGCAGAGACAATGTTTGATGTGGCATATAGTGACTGGGATGAATTATTTCCCACTTATTTGGTGCTACATCGAACAGAGTAGACAATATTTTTCTTATTGCTAATTCTTTTGTGGACTATATGTATTTAGTTAAATAGCTTCAATTTTCAAATCATGTTGGTCTCATTTCTGATGTCATAGTAAAGTATTTATTCACTGTTCCCCTTTACTCAGTATCGCAAAAGCATAGGTTTATACACCCCAATTAGATTTTTTTTCTATAAACAATTATTGTAATGATGCACACACTAAGGTATTTTTCTAAATGAATTTTACAAATATAAAGAATAATCAATGAGTTTATTAAAATAAATAAAGTTCTTTCTCTTCCAATTGCATTTTGATTTAATCCAAGAGCTGTTCGACATTCCATCATTAAGATTAGGCTTTATTTTTAAATTCATTTAAAAGATAA
>PXIH01S0034724.1:8569-20788 GCA_003024985.2 Euperipatoides rowelli
TTTGATAAGCTTTTTTTTTTACCCTGCACACCATGAGGTATTCATAAGGAAGGTGAAAATTTATTATGTATTTTTTTCATACTTGATGCAGACATTATTTTAACAGTACAAAAATCTCTGATAATATTGTATTTAAAATTTATAAACAGTTTTTCATCTCCTTCAACTGGGTTTTTCCTCAAAACAAATATAAAATTTCCCAACTTTAGGATTCTACCAAAGTTGGAGGGGGTGGCTCCCCCTTCTCCACCCCCCCCTACCTTAACTTCACCCCTGGTCTCGGTAGGCCTACCATAGTTATAAAGAAGATAGACTGCGAAACTTTAGATCTTGGCTGTTAGATAGACGACTTTAAAATTATCACCTTGGTGACCGTTAACCAATAAAATTATGTTCATTGATTCAAATATTTAGATTTCATTTAGGACGTTTTATTGATTTTTTTTTTTTTTTTTTTTTTATAAAACGTAAATTTTCCCTCCAAAAGGAGAAGAAATGTATTTTTTTTTCTATTACTTAATTATAAATTCATTAAACGCTACCTGAAAAACAGATTCCTTTGATGTCAAGAAGGGCAGCGTATTTGGAAAAACCCAAAGCAAGCTGTTACAATTAGGAAAAAAAACCTCCATAACTGCCCAAGCAAAGACTACATGAGAAACAGATTCCTTTGATGTCAAGAAGGGCAGCGTATTTGGTAAAACCCAAAGCGAGCTGTTACAACTAGGTAAAAAAACCCGTTCCATAACTGTTNAAACAGATTCCTTTGATGTCAAGAAGGGCAGCGTATTTGGTAAAACCCAAAGCGAGCTGTTACAACTAGGTAAAAAAACCCGTTCCATAACTGTTCTAGCCGGGGATCTAGCCTGTAGCCCCCAGCATATGCCTTCGATTTAGAGGCTCAAGTGATAACACCGCTCGACAACGAAACCCAAACCGTTTTATTGAGATTCGGGCAGAGTTATTAATTTAATTAATTTTTAGATTAGAATTGTAAATAAATATCACCTCGTTTAAGCTGATATTATGCTAAAGGTAAACAGTGGACATTTAAAAATAAACAGTTAATAACTGTGGGTAATGTGCCGTTAAGACTTATAAGCTAGGTTTCAAACCTAGGATCGTGGATTCGAGTTCTGCTTACGTCGGATGTAGGCTATGTGTGTTATAAGAAATAAATTAAAGGCGAAATCCTTTCCAAAAACTATATTCTAGTCTAGTGTTAAATATTTAACTTTGCATAAAGATTAGGCTACATCTTGGACATAGCCTACATAATAAAATATATATTGTAGCCTATATAAAATCAACACGGACTTTTGCATTGTTTATTTCTCCTGTTTAATATTTCCTTCTAATTATAAGTTATCTTTAACTATACGATTCTTCACATCTATAAATGGATTTCACTATAAAAAGTGGTTTTGTTTATTCTTTCAAATATTTGTTAAAATCTTGCCCTATATAAGCTACATTTTTTTTTTAAATATTTAGTTTTTGATATACAATACATTATTGCTAATTTTAAGCTAGCGGCTGAATATATTCATATTATCAATCGAATCAGTACATTTTCCTTGAATTTATATTAATTTAGGTCATTTGTTTGCACCCACCTTGTCCTAATTCTTTCACAACTTTCTGACGTTAAATTATTTTTCTAATGTAATAATAATAAGTTTATGGTATAGTAAATGTGAAAAGATTTAAACAGGTTTTGCTTATAGAATACATAGCTGCAGTCAATACGGCGGTCAAGATCCTGTTGTCGAATGACGATCCATTTAACTTTCTTTCATTAANATCTGTACTTCCGTCATTAGAAAACAGGGACTTCCTGAATCTGATCCTGAATAAAGACAATTTAGTCATTAGTGAAAATATCAATTTATATACAACAGTGAAGAAAAATAGGTGAGAATTTTTTTTTTTTTTTTTTACAATTTTAATACTGTGTATAGTTGAAAAACAGTAAAAAAAATGTTTTTCAATTATTAATTTTCATTTAAAACATATAATAAGTAATTATTTTTGAATCAGTAATTAAAAAAAGGTTAATAAAGTTAACAAATATTAATGTGTCTGGTAACTCTGGTTAGATTAAAAACGTAAAAATATTAAGAATTTAAGACAATTGTAAATAAATGGCGATGGAGTGAGATCGATTCTGGATGTGTAGGCTAAACAGTATGGGGTTTTTCTTAAACGTGTCCTTCTTAGCTTGTCTAAACTTTCTGCTACTTGTTTAAAGACTTTTCGGTTTTACGACTTATGTATAACATAATAGCGTGTGGAATAAGTATTTTTTTTCTCGCCGATTTTACTATATTTTCTTTACAGTCCTAACCTTACACTAACCCTGAATCCTAGGATAATCTAGAGGCGAAATAATCTTTTGCTGAGCGCCGACCATAATATACATGTGTGTACGTACGGAAGGAATACCAGAGTTTCCTTGCATGATTCGCCTCCCACCTAAACTTTCTCTCTCTCTCTCTATACCGTACATAGCCTATATACACTATACTGTAGGCTATATAATTATATTCGTTGAAATAATCTCAGATAAGTATTTTTTAAATGTTTATATACCGATGCTGGAGATTATTTCTATTCCTACATTTCTAAAATGTTCTTGACATTAACCCTTCCATACCTGTGTCGTTAAGGTTTTGATTATTCAGATATAGATTATTAGTTTCATTAGAAATATTTCCTGGTATAATAACTCTAGAAATGGAAAAAAAAAAATTTTTTTGAAGTTTATTGTCTACGGTAAAATATAAAGAAACATCTTTTTTTTTNAAAAAAAAGTTTATTCGTACTTTTTTTTAATTTTTTTATGGTTAATACTTTTTACATGCATTTTTCATTTAGAAAGGATATCAACTTTAATATAAGATAGATGAAAAAAATGCAAATACTATTCAAATTTTTATAAATTTACATAGTGCGGCTAAGATAGCCTACAATGATAACGTGTGTTTCACAACACATCTAGCCTCCAGGGCGTAAATATGGGGAAATTATTTTGGATTAAACATTTATCTTAATGGTTAAGAAAAAAAGTGTTGTTAATGATGCATAAATGTTCTTTTTTTCTCTTCTAAATATAATCTAATTAATAAGTTCCAGTTTTATATTTTTGCAATATATAAAAACTAGTAAACATTAATTTATTATTTATTAGAAGACAAATGCCCTTCCTGTCTCTCAATATTATTTTTTCAAAACAATTACGACCACCATGATGAGGATAACGATTTTATAGAAGTATATTAACAATATTTTAAAAATAAATAAAAAATAAAAAGAATTAAAAAAATTTATAAATAAATAAAAAATTTAAAAATATATAGAATAATAAAAAAAAAATAAAGGTTACAACAATTAATCTAAATGTCCATCAAAATCAAGTACAATTAGGCTATAAAAGAAAGGAAGGTAATCTTAATTGGGTGTGGTTAAAATTGTATAATTAGAACATTTAATAAACTATTATGGGAGGGGAACAAGAGCTGAAGCACTAAACCACAAATGCTCTGCAATTAGACAACTAGTGCTTAATAAAGGTTTAATGCAGTGCAGAATGCAATACAAAACAATTTTAAGATCTTTTTTCTATGGAAAATTAGTTTTTACAAAATACCACAAATTTTCAGTTCAACAAAGAATCATACTGGTTAATACATACAGTATTTATTTCTAAAAAATAACTTCTATGTTCAGCATGTAGTATTCACTAAAGTATTTGTCAAACAAATAATGTCCAAGGCTAGTAAAATTTGTATGGGGTAACAAAAGATCAAAAGTAAATAATAGAAGTATGTCACTGGTAGTCAACATGAGTGGGGCGTGGGTTTGCATGGTATCAAGGTCAAAAACAAGATTGCATAGTATAATAGGGTCTTCACATTTCTACGTACAATGCAAACTTTGAAAGAAGATATAGTAGTAGAGCCAACAGACACTCCATCACCAACAAATGTAAATGAGTTGTTTAATGCTCTACCCAAGCCATTAACCCTCAGTAAAGCTTTAGGACTATTCATTTAGGTTAAGGATAAATTTAACATCCTGGTACCAGTCAAACTCAATACACAAATCTGGTATAAAGTCACAGACTTCCAAAAATAACACAAACTTCTATGGTTATAAAAAATAATTCACACAAAGTCAATTCAAACAGCACCAGCAGGTGTGTGTGACGTCATGACCAAAAGCTACTAGGCAACAGTGTTTTCCCAACAAATGTGTTTCTTTTAAAAAGAAACCCATTTGTTTATAGGGACTGAATGTATTTACTGTAAGAGATGTGAAAATATAAACCATGTTCTATTTGAATGTAGCTACTTTGAACAATAATGAGGAAGTGGGTGAAAATTTCACTTGAGATAAATGGACTACCACAACCCAAAAAGGAACTATTTCAGTTTCTGTGTGCATAATCTGGACATATTTTTTTTTTGGGTCATTATTAAGCAATTTGGTACATAAGATATCAATGGCCGTTGCAGATAATAAACTAATCCCCTTGAATTTAGTCCTAATGCAAATTGGTGATATGTACATAAATAAGGGCTGAAACTTACAATATGATGGAGAAAGCTAAGGATGATCAGAATGATTAAATCAATTTTGAAAATAAAATAGGCTGTCTGTTAAACTATTTTTGTTTCAAAATTTTGAAAAAAAAAAAGGAATGTATATTCTTAATGTAAAGTATCATTTGTGTCTGAATCTTATAAATTGACTGTGTATGGACAATACAGTTTAATGTAAGTAAATGTTATGATCAATAAATAAACAAAAGGGGCATCCATTTTTTAAAGAAAATAATGAATATATTTTGTTAAATGCTTATATAAATCTGTTAGGTATTGAAGATAACTTTAGCAGAGTTCAGTTGTTGCTATGACAGCACCCACAGCATCCACCCCATGCTAGGCTTGGAATGGAGCCGAGAGCTTGGAATGGAGCAGGACATGAAATCTGTAACCAGATGGATACTAAATTAATCTGTAATCTGTTTATTTTCACTAGTGAGACATGATAGATGAAAACTGACAAGATTAAAAATCTAATGTAAGTTATGAATTATTATATTCAATATAATAATTTTGAATTAATAAAATTCTTGTTTTGAACATTGTAAAAAAAAAAAAATTGTTTGCTGTTACAAAATTTTAAACTTTTGATCCTAAAAAAATCAGTTTGGCCAAATACTCACAAAAGTTAGAATATGTCTTAGTCGCAAATAAAGTTGAAGATGATTTAAAAAAACCTAAAATTCTATCTTTAATAGGATCATAAACTTTTAATTTACTTTGCAATCTGTAAGGTGTTAGCTCCTGAAACGCCCATCAATATTGCCCAAAGTAATAGCCCACACTGAAATATTCAAACTTAGGGAATCCTAAACAAGAAATAGGGGAATCTATATTAGACTTTGTAGCAGCTCTTAGAAAGTTAAGCATAAACTGTGGTCTTAAAAATGACCTTGATAGGCATCATGCCGACCAGTTTACATTTGACCAGTTTGCATTCGTCTACATAGTCAGACTTTACAAAAATGCTCGTTAACTGAAGAAGATAATACATTTTTTGCAAAGTTAGTTCAAATTGTCACTGTAGACTTATGCTACACCTGGCAAACCAGCAGGCTGCCAGGGCTTTGTCTCTCTGGAATTTTATTTATTTTATATGGATGTATTTTTCTAGTTTGTTCTATAGTCATGATAATTATAGAGTGAAAGCTTTCTGTTGTATTGTAGCGTGTAGCAAATGTGTATTTTTGCCATCTAATATTATTTTATTGAACTTTTGTTTTGATACAATGTATTTGGAAATTTATATTGCAATTACGCTACCCATTACACTTTGCTACAGTCTTTTCTTCAGTGAGAACCAGATATTCAGAATTTTATTTGTATTTCTGTTTCTTTTTGCTGCAATGGAAAGTCAGGGAACCTCTCAAATGGTGAGTAATTACAAAGAGGCAATCGTTAACAATTTCCCAAACTTTGAGTCTCTTGTCATGGAGGACTCAATTGTTTTTGTTATTACAGATGCTAATTTGAAGTTGCAGCATTTCTCTTTAGAGCTATTGATAGACCTTTTGGACTTTTTTGGTCTTTTAAAATATTTGCAGGAGTATAAGTGACTCCACTTGCTGCAATATCATTTTATTGCTTCCAAAATAATTGACACATTAGTGGAGTTTAAATATTTCTTTACTCGCTATGAAATTAATTATGTGCTATTGATGCAGTGTGAATTCCAATTTGGTAAATTTTTCTATTCGTGGATGTCTGTCTGGACAGTGTTGGCAGAATTGGATATAATTCTTGAGGATTATGGCACAATAGTCAACATTCATTCCACTTACAAGAAGTTGGACGAGGAGATGGTAAATCTAAATCGGATCTACGGTTTGGGTCATTATCCTAATAGGCCTAGGACCTGTTTCCGCTGCAGGGAAACCGGACATGATATTAAGCAAGTCCCATTAGGAGATGCAGTGTATGCAAGTCTGTTTTGTGTGTGTGGGGGGAGGGGGGATGATACTATGCACAGATTCCTAAGATCTTATAGTCAGGCTTTACAACCTAATCTTCCTAGTCAGCAGATGGAGGGCACACAGGAAAAAGGAGATACACATAGTGAGAAGAGTTTGGACCAAGAGCACTCCCAGGATATGTTTATTTCACAGCCCTCACAGTACTTTGAGCTGTCTCTTTTGGTATTCCCATATTTAAACAGGATGGCATGCAATGTGTAAATACATTGAATATGGATCAGGATTCTTTTCAAGATACTTCTTCTAGTGTCTCAGCTGATATTGGTCCATGTCATGAGCTTACTAAGGACATTCAGGATTAAGGAGGGGAGGGTGGGGGGGGGGGGGTTGGGGCACAAAAAACAGAAAATTTGAAATGCTCAGTTTTTACTCAATTTTTTTTTTCTTTTTCTTATGCATCGATAAGAATTTATTCTGGTCTTCTTTATTGCTTGTTTTTCTGATCTACAACTTGGCATTATGTTCCCTTAGTCAAGGATATGAACTCATCATTAGTGACGGCTTTTTTATGGGGGGAGAGAGTGTGGGCGTTTTTCCCTCATGCTCCTGCGGTCATCACATTTAGGCCATTTAGATCTTACTTTACAATATTATGGTGCTTAATTTCTTTTTTGGACTTATTCCTTCACATTTTCTTTAATACACACCTCCTTTTTCGATGACTTTCATACCTCATGGAGATAAAATTTATGACCATTAACATGCAGGGTTTGAATACACTTAAAAAGCACAAGTTGCTTATGGACTATTTGCTTTATACAGGAAACTAAGCTTCCTGAGGTTTGGAGGTGGGGACATTTCTTATTTTTTTGGCAAACATTTTCACTCTTTTCAGGGAGATGCCACTAAGGCGTGTTAGGGGGTTATGATTCTAATTTCAAAATGACTCATATCTGATCTCTCTATTGTCAAGGCTACATCCTTGCTAATTATTATGCACCTAGCCTGCTTGCTGTCAATAGGACTATTTTCAGTGAGATGGTCTCTGTCATCCCTGTCAGGCATGTTGTTATTATCATGGGGAGGGGGGGGGGGGTTAGTCACAAGGACTTGAGTGCTGACCAGTTTTTCGGGGGTGATTTTGCCAGGTTGTCATAGGCGAATGTCGCTACGTTGCTGGGCATGGATTATTTGCCTACACATTTGTCTGCTGCTAAAATACTTTAGACTATGTATTCGTTACCAGAAATTCTGTTCACTGTATGTACTTGAATATTTGTTTTACATTGTTTTCGGATGCTGCTGCCCTAATTCTTAGCTTGGGGTCTATGGATTCTCTGCAAGTTCCTATCTATTCAGTCTTACAGAAGTACCCCTTTATTGCACCTGCTTGAGAATTTAATCCCTTATTTTTTTCTGATTTGTACAAAAATGCTGTCTCTTTATTATTTCAACATTTTACTATTGATAACTATTTTGAATTCAAAACTTTCTTTGTGGGATGCATAATATCCAGGCTAAACGATTTGTTAATGTGAGACTTGCTTATTTGAACTCATTAATGACCACTATGAGAAATATACACAGGCTTCAGGTTGCTTTTTTCAGGAGGTGTCAATAGGAATACAATGCACTATCCCAGCAGCTTTATTTGGATCGAGCTCATCTGTTGAGAAAGAAGATTGTCGAAACTAAACAGGAGATCTCATCTTTGACTACCTCCCTGTTTTTTAATAAGCATTCATCTTCACCTGTCAATTTTATCTTCGATGGGGCCACCAACTTGACACGGATTTCTATGCTAAACCGTATTTACAGCTACTTTGCGGAGGTCTATCATTCATTTGAGGATTTGCACATTGAACATAGTACACAGGTTTCTTTTCCATTACATGAAGATATCTCTTCGCAGCACAACTTCTCCATCGCTTCTATGGACATTTTGACTCAGCTCAATGCACATAGTTTGCCCGGTCCGGATTTGCTCACTGCTGCTTTTTCAGATTATTTTCTCATGTTTTTTCCCCAAATCTCATTCAGTTATTCAATCTTTGGCTCAATGAGCCTATAAGCTACAATAATTTTATCCACTCCTACATGTTACATAGAAAACACAATCTGGATCCCAATACTCAGCTAACTTTATCTTGCTTAAGGCCTATCAATGTTCAAAACCTCAAAATCAAGATATTTGCTTGCATTTTGAACAACAGACTTAATCTTTTATTGCCACACTGTTTATCCCCATTTAATTTTGCTATAAAATCATGTACTATACACATACCTATCAACATGCTTCAGCAGGCTCTACATTACATCAAGCCGCGCAGGTTAAGGGATATGGCAGTCATCTTTTTAGACATACACAAGGCTTTCGACTACATCAGCCATGACTATCTGGTATCTCAGATTATTCTTTTTTTTTGGTTTTACCAATTTATCTTGGGGCTGAAAAAAATTACTTCACCAATAAATTTATATCCATTAAAAATAGAGGAAGTTTATTTTACTCCATTTTTGTCAAGAGCGGCATTACTTAGGGCTCCCCATTGAGTACAAACCTGTTTGTGATCTACATGGACAGTTGATTACAAACCTAGGCAATTTGAATTTTGATAATTGGATACAGACCCTGAACACCAAGGTCTCAGTCTTGTCATATGTGGACAATTTTATGCTTTTTGTTGAAAGGTGAGCTACGTTACCTAGGGTCTTTGATGTGTCTGGACCGTTTCTCTCAACTAACAGGGTCTGTCTTCAATCAACAGAAGACACATGTATGGTACCCCTTTTCCAATTTTATGGATCATCGTTACAGTGGAAGCATTTCAGGAACTTTTTTGGGATTTCCATACACCTATACAGGTTGTATGGTCAGGTGGACTACTCAGGATCACATACTCAGTCGTTTTCAGCATGCACAGTCTGCCTTGAGGGGTAAGCGGTTGTCTTTGCTACATAAAGTAAAGATCATTAATGTTTATTTTTGATCTTTACTCTATGTAGCAAAGACAACCGCTTACCCCTCAAGGCATGTGGCCTATTATTATGTGCCACATGTACAGTTCAATAAGTTTTTATGGATAAATTGTATGCAGTGGCCCCATCAAATTTTATGGGTTTCAAGATTGATACACTTTCCAGATGCAGGCTCTGCTTGTCTATAAAGCTGGATGGGTTGGCCTGCATGATTTTAATCGCCTTGTATCTGTTGTTAGGGCAAATCATTTTCTTTCATATGTGAGGTTTTCATAGTTCATTAATGACAGTATGGAGGTGACCCCCAGGTACACTCCTCCACCCTATGGTGATGAATCCTTGCTCCTTATTAGATTGAGGCAGATCTTTCAGGACATGGTTGTAGATAAATTCCATTACAAGCCGTATTCTGCTTTTTTGGATCAGGACTACATTCCTAGCCCTATGGTGTACTACTCCTATTCTACAAGCATTTCAAGAGACTTTTTTCCCTCCCAATTTATATGATTTTTTTGTTTTGGGTGCTGTCAGAATCAGTGTTCACCAGGGATTTGACTATTAGATGTTTTAATTTTCAATGGATCTTTTATTCCCTTTTGTGGGGACAAATAGACCCTATTGCAATTTTTGATGCAGTGGGCTCACTATGGTGAAGCACAACAGAGGATCATTAAGTTCTTCAGTTATGATTTCTTTTCACATTCTATCTACGATACCTTTATGGAGTTTCTCCAGAATAGACATCTGATTGTGGTAGCAGTCATTTCTTTTTCTTTGTTTGGAAGATCAGAAATTTTTGTATTTTTGAAGGAATTAAATGAGGCCCTGGCTTTATGTCCAGCTGCAGTTCCTGGAGTTTGCCAAGCAGGACTTTCTCAAGCTACCTGGACATGTTTTTGATTTAAAATGGTGTAATCCCGCTATGTTTACCTTTTTTTTGACATTTTTTTGAGGGACTCGGTCATGGTTGAGTAACACATAGAGAGCGCTGTGTGTGCGCTCACTGCCAATGCACCCATTAATAGGTTGGTAAATGTTTCCTTTTATGTAATGTTTGACTTTTTTAATGGTTTTCCTTTTTAGCGTTGTTTTTTGTTTGCCTTGTAATCACTGCAGGAGAGTTTCTGCTGTGACGGGTACCACTACAACTGATTATGTAATCTCAGTACTGCCTTGTAACTTTTCTTTTTTCATTAAGTAAAGTGTTATGGGGACAAACCCCCACAAAAAAAAAAAATTGTCACTGTATCTGAACTGACATTAAAAGACACAGCAAAAATGGTAAATGTTAAAATCCATCACAAACAAAATATAACTAATTTTTGTACAAAATTGTCGGCATTGTAAGGAAAAAATAATTCTGCATTTTATAAATTTAAGTATGAAGCCTGTTATTGCTAAAGAGGTCACATTATTACAATTTGTCGAACAAAAAATTAATCAAAAACTGCATCTTCTCAAAATAAAATTCCTGCATAAAAGCTTAAAGTGGTTTATAAATACTTATTTCACTTCATTGATTGTATTTTTTGTATATTTTTTTTAAAAAAGTGCTTGTTTAATTAATCAATTTGTTATATTCGGTCCAAAAATGCATCAAAATTCGACTTTTATGCCAAAATGTATCAAATTATCAAACCAGCTTATGATATATTTTGCCAGAAAAATCTTGCGGGATTCCAGTAATATTGGTTGACTGGTTGTCAGACAAGTTGCATGACCAGATGAACCATTTTCTTCACAGAACAATCAGAATGTAGATCAGTGATTTAGAAGCTTAATTTTTTTTTAAAGAAAAGGCAACTCGAAAAAAATGCAAGTAGGTTGAAAATAAACATTTAACAGTTTTTATTTGCATTAAAAAATATAATCTCTAAGAATGTTTACGAATTATTATTAAAAACTTTAATAATTGGTAAGAATTTGTTCTCATCTCATTGTGTCAAGTTAATAATAAGGTACAAAATACTTCTGGAATTTTGGTATACACAAGGTTTTTTTTTCTTTCTTAAAATTGATTTCAACTTCAATCCCAAGAATTATCTCAAAATTTTATGGATTTTTTTTTTTTTTTTTAAATAAATTTCCTCTCCAAGAGGAGAAGAAATGTATTTTTTTGGTTAATTAAAATTGACTTTAAATACTTTAAACTTTAAATTGACTTTAAACTTGTTGAAACGTGGATTCACAGGTTCCTTGATGTTACAAGGGCAGTGTACTTGGAAAAACCCGAGGCGAGCTGTTAAAGCTAGGGAAAAAACCCGTTCCTTAACTGCCCAAGCCGAGGCACAAACCTGTATACCTCAGCATATGCCTTCGGTTCATCAAGCGGAAGTNAATCCGCTCGACCACGGATCCGAGACTATGGATTTTATATTGATGTGAAGAAAGGAACTTTTTTCACCATTCTTTTTTTTTTCTCTTCAAAACTTTAATAATAACACTTGTTGACTAGTTTTCTAAACAATAACGTAATGAAGTCATGACGCGTCTGGATCCCAGATATGCATTTTCCTCTAGCCCAAAACCAGAAAGATTTTATTCTTTGGCTAAGTCAATTTGACATCACAGGCGGATTTTTATTTTTTATAATCATAGTACAAACTTGCGAATATTTATATGTTTTAGATAAAATATTCCAATTTGATGAATAAAACAAATATTTTTAGGTAAAACTAAAAGTAAATCAATTATATATATAAAAAAGCACTGATAAACCA
>PXIH01S0034726.1:7733-23051 GCA_003024985.2 Euperipatoides rowelli
AAATAATAAATGGGACTATTTTCTTTATGGACAGGTTATTCTGCAGTTCTGCCGAAAAGTTAACTTTAAAATATTCTCTATTAATTTTTAAATTTCTAATATTCCTAGGCTTAGTGCAAAATCTTAAATCAAGGTATTTTCTAGACACTAGGCTGCAGTTAGGTCATTTAGGTTTATTATGTATGCATAAATTAAATTTGATTTTTGATTTGATTTATTAAATGCATATTGTAAAGTAAATTACAAGAATGAAAAATAAATAAATAGATATTTAGTAGCTTCTTGACATTTAGGATATGAGTCGATATCACAAAAAATTATTTTAAAATTTGTCTACATAAACTTGTGGATAACTAAAGAAAACAACCAAAAATCAATTATCACTGATACAGATAATTAGTGATATCCTTACATTACTAAATTATTAAAAAAATCAAATTTAAAGCAAAAAATAGGAATAAAAGTAAAAGGGGTTCAAATTTAAATAGTACTCCATTCTTGGTATAGTGGATTTATTGAACAATTGACTACTCTATTCTTGGTTTGTGGATTTATTGAACAATTGAGTTCGAATGTATGGTTGATAATTTTTTTTTTTAATTTCTGGTATTATGATGGGAAATATCACTTCTTATACTATTGAAAATACCAGGATATAACTTATAAAAGACATATGATTGTTTAATAAATTTATTTTTTCTTATCTTCAATGATTCCATATTTAGTTTAGAGAATGCAACTTCGTAATCAATTGACCAATCACCCATGATGACTGACGGCTCTTTTTTTTTAAATTTTTTCTAGTTTTTTTATGAGAATAAACGGAATAGACTCTAACCAAATCTCAGAGTTATATTCCAGTACTGGGCGGATGAAAACTATATATATGAGTTAAAGACTGGATGTTTAAACCTAGTTTTTTAAGTCTATACAAAATAATGAATCTTTTCATAGCTTTTGAAATAAAGGATGCAATATTTTTATCCCATTTCATATTATGTTGTATTATGAGGCCAAGTATTCTACAGGAATTAAATATCTCTATTGGTATTCCTTCTGAGATAACTTCAACTGATTGTGGAACTCTTGTTGAACAATGTGACATTATAACAGATTTGTTAGGGTTAATTTTCATTCCATAATGCGATGCTTCAGTTTTGAAGCTTTCTTTTGAAAATTTTTATTTCTTTCAGTTGATTTCTGAAGTGGGAATAGTAAATAGAAAAGGCGAGTGAGCTTTGTAGTGTTCATCAATTGAACTGGATCTTCGATCTCGGCTGGATTTTTGGGATCACGTCTCGCATTTCAAATGCTTGGAATTTTTTTTTAAGATTTTTTTAATAAAACTTTTTTTTTTTTAATTTTTTTACCTTCATATCTTTTTTCTATGATTTTTTTTTTAATAAATATTTATTACCAGCCGCTACCAATTCCTCAGTCTATTATCTTTTTAACAGTGGCATAACTAAGATTGCATGAGCCCCTATGCAAAATATATACAATGGGCTCCCACTGACCTTGTATCTATTCTCATGTGTGGATCCCTTGAGTCTGTGTTCTCTCTCACCCCCACCCACCACCTGCATGGAGGGCTTGCCAGCCTGTTAGTTACAGCACTGCTCTTTAGTCTCGACCCTAGAATCCTGTCAGCTAGTTCAATTATGATTTTCATCATTTTAAATATAGGCCTATTGAATAATTTTTAATTGTGACAAGTTTTTTTAATTACTGTATTTATCTTTAGATGGTTGACCCAACATGAGATGATAGAAAAACTGAATATTCAAGCTCTGTTATCTGTTTCAAGTCAGAACGATGAATTCGTTAAGGATATGTTAATAACAATTGGAAAGGTAGGCAATTGTCCCAATTTTACTTAACATTTGCTATATACTGTCTATACACAGTAAATATGTGGAAAAATTGTGCATTTTTTTCTCACAAAGTATCAACTTATACACTGATTAATAAATAATGAAAATTAATAATTTTCTTTCAGTGCCTTACCCGGGAGGCCTTACTTTAAATTGATGTTTGATTTTTATGTCTAATTTTTAGTTTTTTTTTTTTTAGTTAGCCCTAACCACTAAAATGTCAAAAAATCTTTAAATTATGTAAATTAAATTTTTCCAAAAAAATTTGTACCTGTCCTAAGTGGAGAGGAGATTCTGACGATTATTCCTACTCCTGTTAACAGCTGAAAAATTTTGTTCTTGTTTGCAAGAAAAATATACATTTGGTTTCTTCGCAATTTTTTTAAGTTCCTGAAATTATTACTTAACTTAAAGTTAACTTCAAACAATGTAAAAAAAAAAAAAGAAAAAAATCACAAAGATGTTGCTGTCGAGTTTGAATAGTAATGATATAGTTTATTGTAAAACATGCCGCTATTTACTGAAGATGATATTAAAGTAATAGTCAAAGCAATCAATCATCTCATCACATTGTATCACATGGACCCTCCTAGAAACCCGGGCAAGAAGAGACCAAGTCTGGACATTTCCATTAGTTTGTCTGATGGAAGAGAATACAACATTATGCCCAGTAATGACCAATAAATGAAACAACTAGCTCAGGGAAAGTTTTCTTCAATCGGATTATCAGCAGCAGTTCTTAAAGTTAGATTTGGATATGTTAAAACAACATTGATTTAAATTGATAAAGAAATTTGCCACTCAATTTTTTATACAGTTCCACAGTTTCTATTTCATACTAATTTCAATATATGTATATTAGGGCAACAAGGAATTCAAATAAAGTGAATATGCCTTATATCAGAACTACAAGATTCTGTAAATCACCAATAATTTCAATGATCAATATGATTAATAATAACTCTTAATTAATTTAATGTATCACCAGCTTGTTAAAATAAAGAGGAACTGGGTAATGGAAGTAACATTAACACACTGAAATTAACATTGACACTGAAATAGTGAAAGGCAATGGGAAAAAAGCGAAAGAAGCGGCAAACAGATGATAAAGGAATAAACTAATAAGAAGAAAGCAAATTTTTTTTTTAAATTAATAGACCTATGGCTCAAATTGAATTTGTTTCATTTGTATGTAAAGTTTTTTCATATCCATAAATGGATAGAAGCTGTAATATTATGATGTTTTTTTTTTCTAAAACTTATATATACTGTAGTTTTATTATTTAAATACTCATATCAATTGTATTTCAAATGATGATAAACCATAATAATAATCCTCACTCCTTCGTACTAACCAGTCTTTCCTCTACTTCAATTGCTCCAGTCTAATCCTCGCTCAATGAAGCTCAAGTTTTACGTACCCTTCAGTTTAAATAAAAATTATTAGAAATATTTTTAATGCATATTTTCACCACATACTTACGCTAAACATCTGAAAAATCCACCTTATTTACACTAAAAACTTTGCCTCCAGTAAATCTTGTAACCAGAAATATTACTTTATTCTTCCTTTGTAATCTAAAATTTACTTGGAGCTCCATCTTCTCAAGAACTTTTGCCTATTTCCAGCCCATCACTGCGAAGATCCTCCTGCAGTAGAAACTAATTTGTCGACCAATTTTTAAACATGTATTTTTGTTTTTGTTTTTTTTATTATCATGTACCTTCTAAGAGCAGCAATAATTCAATTGGATAATTTTTAATACTTATGCATTTATCCAATTATAATTTTTTTTATGGATAAATTTCTATTAGCTAGAAAAATCTGTTAAAATTTTAGTTTTATTATTATTATTTAGGTACTCGTACCATTGGGAAAGCTCATTTAACCCCTTATTGTGAATGAAGGTTTGTTTCCAATTTGCGTCATTATTTTGACATGTTTAGTTTAAGTTACATAAAACAGCTAAATTCTTTTTTAAATTTGAAATGTTATACATCATTGGAAAGATAATTAAATGCTTTACAAGAATCTGTGATCGAATATTTATTTTATATTTTGTATACAAAAATTAAATCTAACTATCTATTAAAAAATGGAAAAAAAATAAATTTTTTTCCCTATTGCTAAAATATGTTAATTTTATCATATTTTTTGCTACTTTTGTTATAAATCAAAAATAATTTTAGAAATTTATCAAATTAATTTTCTTTGCTGCCATTCATAAAATGCTTGATGTCTCGACAGAAAAGTTATTCTATTGTTCATTTGAATCAAAATGTCTCGCAGAGAAACAGGTATACTGTTTATCTGCCCTAATTAAGAAGATAAATTTTAAAACTTAGAAACTAATGAAATCTTGTCATTAGAAAGAAAAATTATGCAGCCTTATTTAGAAAATCTTTCTTGAAAAAAAAAAAAAGCAAATGATAAAAACACGCTAAAATTATATACCGGTATTAGTTTTATAATTATTGCAATAAAATGACATTAGTTTCATTATTTTAAAAGTTTTATTGCCTTATATAGACAGTTTATAAGTGCAAAATCTTAAAATAAAAATAAGGGAATAAATAATTTTCAAAATGTAATAAAATATGTGAAATTTCAAAAATTACTCATTTCAATAATTTATACAAGAATGTTTGTATAAAATACATTATTTTTTAACTTTAACTTAATACATAACAAACAATGTTTGTGGGTTTATTCTTTTCAAAATAGAAATTAAAGCCTTAAAAAATTATAAAAGCAGCTTACAACGTGTAATTTGAAACCATGTAAAAATGTTAATTTCCCATTGCAGGAAAAATAAATAGTGATAAACTCTTATTTTGGTGGCTAGAATAGGAAGTCCATAATCATATTGGAATGCGTTTACTATTGTACATGTCTCACGATATTCTGTATATAATAAAAAAAGAAGAAATTGAACTAATTGATGCTGCTAACCCCCTCCCCTCCCCACAAAGCCAAGTTGTTACTTATTTTTTTTAAATCTTGGATCCCTAGAATAGTTGTATGTTTTCTATGCTGTATTTAGGTTATTTTTAAGGGGGGGGGGGCTCCAATAAAATTTTGCAATGGGCTCCCAAAGCTCTAATTATGGCCCTGATTAGATAGATAAAATCGAAAGTTGACTCTCTTAACACTGCAGAATAATAATATTCATTTTTTGGCACTTGCTTTGTTAAAATTTTGAAAATAATTTATTTATGCATGCAGTGTGTTACCTTCTAGTTTTAGCATGTATCGAATGCTTAGGTGTCAATTATTTAGAACAGTTCAGTCATTCACATAACCTAAGGTTTTCTTCTTATACAGCTTTCTTTTATTGTATTAATTTATCCTGTGATTAATATGTTTTATTTATATTATATTAATTACATTTGTTTACTGTATATTATTTAAGCACTTTTTTTAGTATGATGTAAGTAATAGAAAATGGGTTCTGGAACTATCCGGGTCTTTTTAAGATGGTGGCCGGAAGTGACATCATATTCGAGATGGCTGCCATCCTGTGCCCATATATGAGCATAAAATGAGGGCATGAACAAGAGTGAGATCATGCATCATAATCCTACCCATAATGCATCAAATTTGATGTCATGTCCATATATGGGAAGTTAGCCATCTTGGATTTTCAAATATTGAGATCTTATGATGTCATGGTTGGTTGTGGCACTTTGGTAAAAATTGAAAAATTTCTGAATAATAAAAAAATATTCTAAGTCGATGGTGGATCATTTCTGTGCATCCTATGATGTCACTTCCGCTTGGCCATCTTGGTAAGACTCGGATGTGTTTTCGAAATTTTTTCAATCCCATCATGCATCATAATCTGGATAATAGAGCTTCAATATTCGGGAAAAAAGAAACAGGAAGTCAGCCATCTTGGAAAAAAGACCCGGATGGGCTTTGAAAATTTGAAGTGGGTGGGGCATATGCCCCATCATGCATCATCATGTGATGTAGGCCCATATATGAGCATAAAATCCCCTATACCTTTAGCATACAGCATATCTATAGATATTGATCAATAGGTATCAAGTGTCAATATGTATTGATTATTGATAGGTATCGATTAATTAATATCCCATCCTGCATCATCTATCTCATCATGCATCATAAGTATTGATTAATCAATACTATATTCCATTATGCATCATATTCCTACCCATAATACATCATAATGTGATGTCATATGCTCATATAGGGGCACAGGATGGTAGCCATCTTGAATTTTGAAAACTCAAAAATGACATCACTTCCGGCCACCATCTTGAAAAGACCCGGATGGTTCCAGAATCCCTGTTTTCTATATACTGGCAAATGCTATTATCATCGTCATTGTTTCTATTTCTTGTTTTATTTCTTCAAGATCCCTGTTTTAATTCATGAATTGATTGAAGTGGACGTATGGAAACAAAAGATTCTTCCAGAGATTTTCAAATTAGATTTTCAGCCTAAGAGCTCCGTTCCCATCTATTTAGTGGTAAGTATTTCAATGTATCTTTCAAAAATAAAACACATCATTAAATAATGACTTCTTTGGGATATGATCTTAGCCCACACAGGTCATCTTAAAGTCATCAATATGAGAGATTTAAAATAGTTTAACTCAGTGCCATATATATAGAGAAGTTATTGGAGGTTTGGGGTTTAAGATAAATGAGAAATTTCCCAACCCTGACAACTTAGATATATAACTCATAACTCTTGACCAGCAGCTGGGGAGCCGGATTCCTAGATCTTATCTTCAGATCTATGTCAAAATGTTGAATTTCCCAATCATTTTAAAAATTCCCATTTGGAACAAAAAATTTTGATTGCATTTTTTTTTTAAATTTCTAACAGTTTCTCTATTAATTGAATTTTTTCCAACTGCCAACACAAAATTTCCACACTTTCGGACGTTACCAAAGTTGGAGGGGAAGGTCCCCTCTTTCCACCCTTTTTAGCGACACCCCTGGTTTAACATACCATTAGGCTAGTTTACAAATATTTGTTTTTTAAACTTCCTAAATCATTCACTTCAAATTAATTTTAATTCACAAGCAAATTGATCGATTTTACACCAGTAGCCGCTATTTGAGGTTAATTTAATTCATTTCTTGAAACAGAATCTGTATTAATTAAATGTCTTGCAGATAATTATGTAGATTTTATTATTTCTATGACTCTTTCCTTGTCGTTTTTTTCATTTTACAAGTAGTCTATAGTAATAAATAAAGAACAAAGTTTAAAATTTAATGAATTTTTTTTAGCTGCATCATGAAGCTGCTTTAGTCAATCTGCTGGAAACTATATTTTATCATCAAGACTCGTGTACCAGCGCTGATGATTATCTTCTAGACTTGGTGGACTACTGTTATAAGAAAGTCACTCATCTTCTTGCAAAGTTAGTAGAGGCAACTTTTCAGTATTCTTAATCTACTGTATATATTATACAGTATATATGTTGTGTGTGCATGCGGGTTTGTGTTTAGTACTTTAAATGTATTTAAAGTACTCCAAAATGTACTTTAAATTAAAGTAGGAAAAGTAGCCTACTTTCTATAAGCTATGTGCATCCTAATGAAATCTTACCCTTTTCTAGCACTATAACTTAATCATTGAGTGAATAGAGCCTAAACTTTGAATTATCAATTTTGACTGCCCCAAGGATGGAAAATGGTCAGTAACGTTAGTATTTTAGAGGTTGGTCAGTTTTAGTCTGTATTTTTCAATTTTGGTCAGTAAAATCTGTTTTTGGCTCTCTTTTTTATAATAAAATTATTGATACCAGCTGAGTTATTATATGTTTGTATATTCCTAGTATCTATTCTCTCTTTAATTATTAAAATTTCAGACATGGTGATATCATTATCCATCACAGCAACTAATATGTTTTCAAAGTTTTATATATAAAAAAAATAATAAAGCCATTAGCCTACTTAGTGTCCAAGAAACTAAAATCTTGACAAAATATATTTCTCATTCTAAGTGATATATTTACAACTTTCAATATTCTGTATATTTATTATTTGAACAGTTCTGACAAGTTTAACCCAATGCTTATTGATTTAAATCAAACATTTTCAGTTTGTTTTTGCTTCTACTTGGAAGCACAGAGAAGAATGCAAAGTAAAACTCAGTTCTTAACAACTGCAATTTATTGTCTTCAACCCATGCTGAATGCAGCATTGATGGAAAGTACATCTTCTGTTGACAGAACAACCATTCAACTGTATTCTGCTTCAAGAGCAGAGTTAATCTGGTGTTTGCAAATGATTGTATGGACTTTGCTGTTAAGCTGTTTTGATAATGCCAAAGAAACCTTTGATATAATGTTTCCTGGAAGTTTTCCTTTAGATTTCTCTTTCGAGGACAAAACCATGATATTTGGAATGTGATGCCTTGGCTCCAAATTTAAAAAGCAGTTGATGAATGATAATAGAAAAGCTTATTTCTCTCTTTGTTTTGATGTAACAGTAAATGCAGCTTCAAAGAAAGAGCTTCAGACTATAGTCAAGTACAGGTCTGCTTCCAAACAAATGGTTTTGATATCTCCATATGTTCTTCATTGGTAATTTAAGCAACTGCAAACAATGTATACTCCAAGTTAAATGAAACCTTGGATAATGCTCAAGATTTTCAATGCTAAGTTGTGATGGGCTCAACGTCAACAAAACTGAATCATCTTATGAATGATTCTCTTATCCTATCAGGAAGAAAAAGCTTAGTAGATGTTGGATCGTGTAACATACACCTTGTCCTTAATGCATCAAAAAGGATTAGAACAACTTGGTGAAAATGCTAGGACCCGATCTTTTTTTCTCCACATTAGAACCTGCTGGAGAGAGGATTTTAGAACAATGGAAAACTGTTGAAAAATACTTTCTTCAGTTCAAACCCCAGCACGAGAGCTGGTTGATGAACTCTTTGAATTACAAGAAAAAACTACTGAAAGACAGAACTACCAAGGTAAAGTTACAGTATGTTTTCTTGTGCGGATGTTCGAACATTTACAAGATTCACTGGTTTCTTCCAGAAAAGGGATCATTTAGTTCATTTAATCTACTGTATAATAAACTGAAAAACATTATTAGAACACATGCAGAAAAACAATATCAGAACACTCATACTTATCACTAAATGCTTCTAACTCCATTGAGTCTATAAGCTTTGAAAAACATGTTTGAGAGTAGAGAAAGTGAAGGTCTCAATAAATTAATTGGAAAAGAAAGATTACATTTTTTTATGCAATCCAAAAATCATTGTTGCTAAGTAAGCATTTTCGGAAAAGTCTTTGGACGATCCTGTGTTGTGGTATCTTCTGTGCTTGCATACTGAAAATAGGCTAAAAGAAGGATCATACAAAAACATTGTGAAATTAGCTACATTCCTTTCATTGATGAGTAGAAACTGTTGAAGCTCGAAGAAAAAAATCCAGGCAGTGACAAAAAGTGGATGGACGTGTACTGAAGTTAGGTTTTTGGGAAGACATTCTGTACATGTTGTGAAAATAAAGACCCTACTGTTACAAAAATTGTGAAGGCTGCACTTGCACTTTCAGATGTTGAAAGGTGTTTCTCAGTTTCTGGCAATATAGGCTATTGGATGAAGATATCCCATGGTGGCTGAAAGAACACGGATGCCCATTTGATGGTAAAAGATGGTGTCATGAATGCCTTTGAGAGGAAGGCTTACTTTGTACTTATTATGAGGAACTTCTTCATTCTGCATGCATTGCACAAATGCACATGTCAAATACAGACACAACTAGGAAGATCAGAAGAGAAAGGCTGAGGAATCACTGAAGTAACAAGAAAATGAAAAAGAAATTACTAGAAGAAAGTATAAAAACGATTTGAAAAAGAAGAGTTAAAAATTGAACAAAGTGAAGAGACACTGAAGAAACTGAAAAAGGAAGAAAANGATTGGCTGTTGGCCGATTACTCGATGGTGCAAACAAGTGCTTAAAAGAAGCAATAAAGAAGGAGGATCTGGTGGGAATTAATGTGGCNNAAGNAATGCTGGAGGGTGCTGCAAAAGTTAGGGAAGAAGAAGTAAGAATCAAAGATGTAGAAAAGGTACAGAAAACAGTTAAGCGAAAAAGCAGTCATAACATTTTTTTCAAAGAAACCAAAACAAAGTTTAGCTTATAACTAAATATTGTCATAACAGATAAAGAGCAAAACGTATAGAACATACTGATGTATTTTTATACCTTTCTTGGTATACAGTATGTTACTACTGCATTGAATAGGTAATGCAATGGCAGTTGGATGATTTTTTTAATTATGTTTATTATTGTGTAATTTTGTAAACATTACTGTGAATTATAATTAAAACTAAGAGGTACGAGTTGACTGACTAAGGGAATGGTAAGTCAGTAAAATCAGTTTTTTTAAATCGTAAAGTCAGTAAGTCAGTAATTTTAGTCCCAGAATTAGTTTCCATCCATGCTGCCCAGATTAAGCAATGGTAGGGTACTTTCATATTTGCGTCCCTAGTTCTTTTATCCACATAGTTTATTATTTGAATAAAGAAAATCCTGTATTTTTAAAGAAATTTTACTACTTGCCTTATATGTAAAAGACATTATGAAGTAATTTAAATGAGTAATCTTAAATTAATAAAAACTGATATTTAATTTTTAATTGAGGCAATAAGTATCCTACTGTGAAAGCTAAATATTTAAAATAAAGAATATACAGTACAAGATTATATATTTTATGCTGTTAAATAAAAGCATTAGGCCTAAATACCCTGAGATACAAAAAGAATAAGATTGTTTTCCAGTATTCAATCTGTAAGATTGAAAATACACTTTTCCAGAACATGACATAAAATACCAAATATGAAAAATTTTTATCTGTCATTCCCATCTCAAACAAAGATGAAATGTGCCTATTTGATTTAATTTAAATGAAGAAAAATAAATCATTTTTCTTCTATTATTATCAGCCTACTGAGAAAATTAAAGTTAGAAGAAAAAAATCAATTCTTTTATTTACTAATACCAAGTTAGTATTAAAAAAATTATCTGAATTTTAATTGCAATTCATGTTTAATTTAGTCAAGTATGTCCTGGCAAAAAAAAAATTTTTTTCGTATAAGATGTTTTTAATTACGGTAGTAATTGTTGTCCTTTTTAAAAAAAGATAAGGAAAAATGATTTGTTTATTAATGTTTATTAGTGTTTTATAGGTTACAATATATATATTGTACAAATATTTATTCAGAAATAATTGTAAATATGATTTATTGTAATCAAAAATACAGCAGAGGAGACCTATTATCTACATGAGGAGAAGCAGAGATAAAAATGACAAAGATTTTTTATCTTTATAAATTGTATCTGCCGATTAAATTTGTTATTACTAATGGAATTTTAAAAAATATGAATCAGTTTTTGTTCATTGTGTTATACCAGAAATTTATAAAACTCCAAGTCAAAGCATAAAGTCAGTAGTCTATGGTCAGTTGGCAGCCATTAATGAACTATTAATAGTTTAGTCAATCTAATTGCATTGTTGTCTAATACTTCATTAATATATATCTTTTTTTTTTTTGCAGTAAAGACAGTTTTGGTGCTGAAAAGGAATGCATTTCCACTGGTGAATTAACTCAAGTATCCTCAGAAGAGGTAAGCTAAATGTCAACAGTTATTTTAGTTACGTTTTAGATAACTTTGATCATTTTTTTTTACATAGGGTGACCAGACATCCTAGTTTACAAGTACATGTCTTATTTTTTTTAAACGTCCTCGCAGGTATTTAAAATCTTTCCTAGTTTTTCATAGTACTGGTATTTATCATTTTTAGCCTATTTTGAATTTCATGGGGTCAGCTCCTAATGCATTGGCCAGTAAGGACAATGAAGCAGCGTTGTTTGTAGAGAGAGTAGGCTAAGCATAAAGAAACCAATTCCTTTTACCCAAAAATCTCTAAATACTGTCAAAAGTCGCTGTATAAAATTACGAATGGTTTTAGCCACACCGCTTTCATAATACATACTACATAAATTGTACAATTATAACCTACTCTATAGCCTGCACTAAAAAAAAAAAATATTCATCCTTATCTGTACCTGATGTTAATGACTTTCATTTGACAGCGTCAGACTGTGAATATGATGCTTTTATTAGAAATCAGATAATTGTGAGAAATTTTGAGGGATAAGGGATGATTGAATGTTATTTTGTGTGTTGTTGTTTTGTTTTGTTTTTTGTTTTTTTTTTTTGGGGGGGGGATATATAATTAGTAATTACATATTTATCACTAATATTTTGGTCATTTGAATTTAAGATTAGGTTTGATTGATATGATTGGAATAGTTATTTACTTTGAATGTCCTTTTTTTCTTTAGATGTATATATTGTAATTTATTTGTTTTATATAAAGTGTCTTTTTGTTTTGATGTTCTGTTGTATACAGATTTGTTTTAATCTGAAAAATGTACAAGTGCTGAGCTTAAAGTTTCATTTTGAAATAAATAACCGATCTTCTATTCATAAAACCGCTAGAAAAGTTGCTAATTGCTTTTAGAAAAATTTTGACTTTAAACAATGACACAAATCCCCTTGATTTAGTGACTTATCGCTAAAGTTGAAACACTGTCAAGTGTCAACATTTCTTTATACTATGCATCTGTTTGTGATTCATATGATTGAAAATCACAAGTCGTGTTCCACTTGTCATCTGTTCTATATATATATACAATATATGTATGATATTTTATTTGGTGCAATTTGTAATTAAAAAGTGCTAAAATATCGCGTTTTTTTTTTTTTTGTTGCAATTTGTCATAGTTGCTTTTAAAACAATTTGATCACCCTATTTTCACATTTATATTATTTTTTGCTTATTAATCTGTAATATCAGCTTACAGTTTTTGCTTTATTTATTTTGTCTGGCAAAGGATGCTTCTCTCTTTTCCAATAATTATCCATTAAGCATGTTTTACTTCTGTCTAACTATTGCCCAAATTTACATATTTATTAGAATTTTCACCATAGAAGATACTATCTGCCTCAACCCTTTATTACACACACCCTCATTCAGCCATATCTCAGATATTATTCTAAATCGGTCTTTCTTCCCTGACCACATTAGTTCATAGTTGCAGTCAATGGAACATGATCTTTTCGACAAACCTAAAAAAATATGGATCTTTTCCATTCTCTTTAATTTTTTCATTAGAGATATTACATTTATACAATAATTTATATAACAATTTGAAAATTTATTTGAAAGTTAATGATAATTCGCGTGTATCTTAAAATTAACTTGTCAGTTATTTGTAAACAAATGCAGTGAAAAAAACTACAGTATGTACTAATCATGAAAAACAGGGATGGACTGGCTCATTAGATCATCTCGGGAAATGTCCTCATTTACCAGCGCTTGGAAAAGGAGGATGGTCCACACAATGGGGGGGGGGGGGAGATGGGGACATGTAAAATTTTTTAAATGTTACAGTAAAACTAAAAATGCACCGGCCACTTGGGAAATTCCTGATTTCCTGGTCCCCCATTTCATCACTGATGAAAAATCTTCAGTTAGATTTAGGTAAAAATAACACAAAAAAAAAAAATTGAACAAGAAAAATTTTAGATTCTTTATCAAAAAAATATTGTCTTATAAAATTTAGTGATATGATATTTATCTACAAGGAAGATGCAGTATTATTAAAAGAAATAGAATTAATCCTGGTGGTGCCATCTATCAGAGAAGGTGGTGTCAAATCTCATAGGGAGATTATTTTTAATGCTGGTAAAATGAAAAAAAAAAATTGAATTCTGAAAATCCAAATGGTTTATTTTATTTGTTGAAGCTGGAGAATTTTATTGACGTGGATAAAATGAGAAATTTACCAATTTGACTCCTCAAATTCCCAGCTTACAATTATTGAACAGATTTTCCTTCAACTGGGGTTTTCCCAAACTTCAGCCAAAGTCAGGGAGAAGCTCCCCCCCCCTACCAATACCCCTTCATTCCCATTTAGCCTGTCCAGCTAATGCTATTTTAAATTACAAAAAATATATTTGAATGTACTGTACATTGTAAAATGCTAATCAAAGTGTAATGTCATGAATAATATGATAACGTTACTCTAGTTCAGTGGTTTACAAACATTTTTATATTATGACACCCAGACAATATGAAAAATAAATTGTAGACTCCCAGCAGAGTTGCGATTATATAGCTAGTCATTTGCCGTGCTTGTATTGTAGGTACGTTTACTTTATTTTTTAAAAATATCTTTAAACTTTGATTGTATAAAATATTATATGTATGCTTCGGAACATGATCCCCCCTCCCCCCGTTACAACTGATGAGTGACACACCATTGTGTCGTGACACCCAGTTTGGAAGCCACTGCTATAGTCTTTTTATTTAAACAAATTTAGTTCAATGCAATGTTTATAATTGTATATTTTCAAAGCGGTTGTCTTAATAATTTGAAATATCTTTTCATTTTTTTCCCCTTTCAGGAGCTTCGTCAAATGAGCCAAATATTAGATTTTGAAATAGGAATCAAAACCATCTCTATTCTACGATACATTATTGATTTCATGCCTGAGTAAGTTTATGTTTATGCACAGAAGTTTTATTATTATTAATATTTTTCTCCTCTTCCTTTTTTGCCTCCTCCTCCTTCTTCTCTTTCTTGTTTCTCTTCTTCTTTTTCTCTTTGAAGCAGGAAGTCAACATTAATATCATGAGAGTTTAGTGTGTGAAGCTTAGAGTGAGTTACGGTAGGAAAATAATTTGATTTGCACTCTAATTTGGTATGGTTCATTAAAATAAGGAGCACTGCAACATGTCAATCCATCAGTAGATTGACTGTTATGAAAGCCATGGAAATTCCTCATTGCAAAGATAAATAAAGAGAACTACTTGTCAATCCATTAGTAGATTTACCTTTATGGAAGCCACATCAATTCCTTATTACAAAGATAAAATGAGGAGCAATACAACATGTCAATCCTTTAGTAGATTGACCATTAAGGAACCACAACAATTCCTTATTACAAAGATAAAATGAGACCTACAAGTCAATCCATTAGTAGATTGGCCATTATGGAAGTCACAGTAATTCCTTATTACAAAGATAAAATGAGGAGAACTACAAGATGTCAATCCATTAGTAGATTGACCATTATGGAAGCCGCATCAATTCTTCATTGCAAAGATAAAATCAGAACTGCCACATTTCAATCCATTAGTAGATTGGCCATTATGGAAGTCACAGCAATTCCCCGTTGCAAAGATAAAATGAGAAATGCAACATATAAATCCATTAGTAGATTGCCATTATGGAAGCCACAACAATTCTTTATTACAAATATAAAATGAGTAGAACTACAATATGTCAATCCATTAGTAGATTAATCATAATGTTGCCACAGCTGTTACTCATTGCAAAGATAAAATGAGAACTACTATATGT
>PXIH01S0034827.1:2621-14058 GCA_003024985.2 Euperipatoides rowelli
TTTCTGGTTATGCAATGAGCATTTCTGGTTATGCAATGAGCGTTTCTGGTTATGCAATGAGCATTTCTGGTTATGCAATGAGCGTTTCTGGTTGTACAAAGAGCATTTCCAGTTGTACAATGAGCATTTTTGGTTATACATTGATCATTTTGGGTTATACAATGAGCATTTCTGGTTGTACAATCGGCACTGCATTAATTGTAACTGAAGCCATTTAAACAATATAATTGAACATATACAACTGTGTAATCTCTTCCTCTCTTTACATAATATTATATACAATTAATATTGTAAAACTAACTTTTTTTCATGGGTATTGCCTACTAACCTGAATCCATTATTAGGTTATCTCCCTAAACACTTGTCTCTTTTTAAAAACTTTTACTAATTCTTATTGTCTACATCTCTCACATGGGTTAAAAATAGTCAGACTAACGTTAATCCTGTACATTCAAATGTCAATCACATTTAGCTGGCTTAAGATGGTCATGAAAATGAGCAAATAACAGCTCAGTGCTCAATTTTTTTATGTGGCAATTTTACCAGTGGCAAATATAAAAAAACATTTCTTTAACTGATTATGGTATGTTTTTTAAATGAATAATTTGTCCTTTGCACTTTTAGAAAAGCATACATACTGAATAAGATGGAAGCTTGAAAGTTGATAAAGTCCAACTTGGAAATACTCATTTTGCAACTGGAAATGGTCATTATGCAACTGGAAATGCTTATTATGCATCAGGAAATGCTCATTGTGCAACTAGAAATGTTCATTATGCATCAGGAAATGCTCATTATGCAACTGGAAGTGCTTATTATGCATCAGGAAATGCTAATTGTGCAACTAGAAATGCTCATTGTGCAACTAGAAATGCTCATTGTGCAACTGGAAATGCTCATTGTGCAACTGGAAATGCTCATTGTGCAACTGGAAATGCTCACTTTACAATTGGGAATGCTCATTTTGCAAATGTAAATGCTCATTATACAACAGTAAGTACCCATTAAGCAACCGTAAATGCAAATTTTACAATTTAAAATGCCTATTTTGCAACTGGAAATGCTTATTATGCGACAGGAAAGGACCTTTGTGTACCTGAAAATGCTCAATATGCAAAATAAGCAAATGCTTATTATGCAGCAGGAAATGTCTTTGTGCAACTGGAATTGCTCATTTTGCAACTTGATATGCTCGTTATGCAACATGAAATGCTTATTGGGCAAACAAAAATGCTTAATGGGTAAACAAAAATGCTCATTGTGCAACCGGGAATGCTCACTGAATTACACAAAATTGTATGTTTAATTCAACAAATTTACTCATTTCATTTAAAAAGGAGTGAAAGTCTAAGTTTTATGCAATGTTTTAACCGGCTATACACTGCAATTGGATCATAGGATCCAATCATTGTGATTGGATCGCAAAAGTTTAATACGTCATCTCTATGAGGTCATCTACACTTAACAATTCAATTGCATTGATTGCAGAAGGCTGCGATCAAATTGAAGAATCGTAAATAATTTTGTGATTGGAGCACAGTAGTTTGTTATTCAATTTGTTTTCGAAGTCGTGTCTACACTAATGTTTCAATCGCATAATTTNGATCTTTAAATTAACAAAAAGATTAATGAATTTAAATATTTCCCTATTAATAAATTCCATAACTTTTTATTTATTTACTTTTTATTATTAACACACAGAAGTTATTATTTAAAGACAATAATAAAAGCAAAACATTTAGCGAGAAATTGACTAAAGAGAAGAAAGGTATAAGATTAATTGAATACGCTGTGTTTGGTTTTCTAATAAGAAAACAGGCTTATGTTTTCTTTAGAAAACATCACATGACAACCATTCCCTAAGCAGGATTCAAACCCAGGATGTCTTGGTTGTATACTGCATTATTGTATATTTATTTATTAATTGCATATTTAAAACTATTTGTACTTGTTACCAACTGCATTTCTTAATCGTGTGTTTGTTTTTGTAAGGCAGTCACAGACTAAATGTAACAGATCGTCAAATGTAGGGATTGACATCTAATAGTCTCTGAATTGGGAAGGTTGATTTCGAAGTTGACTATACAAACAGACAAATTGGCCTAGTTGTAGATGTTTTGCATTCAGTGGATGTATCCATTGTCATTTAACATGTTCTTCTCATCTTTTTCTAAACACAACAATCAGAATGCACGCTATCAAAAAGGCTTCCATTTTAAAGATTCCCAATTTCTTTTGTGCAAAGTCATAATCTATTTACACCCTACATGTCAAAATTTAGCACTATTCTTGTTTAATTCTGCAATTAAGTCACAAATAATTATGAATCACGGTCAAAAATTTGTTCAATTTCAAGATCACCTGCTGATGCGATCTGATCACAATGATCCGATCGCTGTGGAAATCACAAGTGTAGTAAATCATCTGTATCTCAAACTCATCTTTGTCATTTAGCCCAAAAACAGCCAATCATAGGCTGGCTTGCATTATATGTGGCATGGTGTATTCTTTTATTTATTGCTTATTTCTTAATATGCTTTAATATTTATGTTGAACTTAGGGAAGACTTCAGTTTACGTGCCCCCCCCAATATGGTCAACACAACTAGCGTTGAATTAAATAAAACACTGATCGAATGGAAAAAGGATGAAGGGTTCAGATAAAATGTTTTACCTTATATAAAACATGTCTGTAATTCAATGTGTTTTATTTAATACAACGCCAGTTGTGTTGGTCACATTGGGGTGGGGGGGGGGGGNGGGGGTGGGATGTAAACTGAGTCTTTCCAGACTTATGGTCAGTCTGCGGTTAAGATTAGGGATCCTTTAATTTGCTATTATATTCATGTTGGAGTTCGGGTCAGTGTACCGTTAAGGTTAGAGATTGTCTAATATGCAGGAGGAAAATGCTAGGTCTGAGATCCAGAAGCCTTTTAAATATAAAAAGCCCAGTGACGTATTTTGAAACAGAAACCAAATATCTGCTGTTTGCTTTGATTTTTGTTTAAGATGTCGTCTTTGGCTACTTTGTTTTACAATGTAATGTATGTAACAAGATTTTAACACCTTTTTAAATGAAATAAGAAAATTTGATGGATTTTAAACATACATTTTTTTTGGAAAAATAAAACTTAAATCGATAAAGCTGAAAATAACATCGATAATGTAACCTTTAACATTTTTTTCTTTTATCAAATCACAAAACTAAAGAAATAAAGGAAATAATATTTTAATGAGCTTATTATTATGGTTGTTTCATTCTAATAAATTCAAAACTTAAGAAATTAAAAAAAATAAATAATAAGCTTATTATGGTTGTTTCATTTTAATTCTGTAAATTCCAGCAGTTTTTATTTATATTACATATTCATGGGTCATGTTTTATGTTTAAAAAGAAAAAAAAAAAAGAAATTTAATGTAAATTTATGTAAAAATGGATTAGAGTTTGAAAATGGCTCATCAATATTAATTTAGAAAGGGAAAATACCAACAGACGTATGTACTTGAGTGGCTTCTATTTTTTTTTGTAATTTGTAATAGTAGTTCACTAATAAATGGAAACATTTTTTTATATTAAGAAGCAGAATAAGACTTTAAGACATTGTTGTGGTTTCAGATTATCACACCTGGCACCGCCACACATTTTGTGGTTTATTATAGTTTATACTTATTTAAATTTATTATAAGTCCACCTTTCATTTAATTAAGCAAATTAACATATGCTTGATAATATTAACATAGTAACTAGGAATGCCAAAGTTTTATTAGAATCTATTTATTGACCCTGCTAGTGTATTTTCCCAACAACTGTGCATGCTTCCTGAAACTTGATTGGTTAACAGTTTTGGCTGACAGAAGTTGTTGTCAAAATGATCAAAAATGACCATTGAGTTGCTTGCAACTCAACCAGTAAAAACATTAAGCTTTTCCTGTAATCTTAGTGGTTACGAATGCCTAGAAACAGGGCCCAATAAGTGACATTTTAGTGATATGATTAAAATGGATAGCTGCTTTATTTTTCTATTTACTGTCCATAACCCTGAATGCTAGCTCCTACTACATTTAAACCCACTATGCTCCAACCCTATGATAATCAAGAGGTGAAATAAATCTTTTTTGATTGATTTTGATCATTTTGACACAATTTCCACCAGCCCTCCCATAATGACAAAAATACATGTGCAGATGTTACAAATGTGGTAAAATGTCACTTATTGGGTTCCATTTCTAGCTTAAAATATAGAAGCCGTTAAAAACTCATTGGCCTAAGTACAATTTTACCGCATTTTTAACATCTGCACATATATTTTTGTCATTAAGGNAGGTTTCCGGAAATTGGATCAAAATTCTCGAAATCGATCCAAAAAAGTAATATTTACCCCTTCATCATCATCATAAGGTTGGGGCATAGTGGGTTTAATACATAGTTGGAGTTAGGGTTCAGGGTTAAGGTAAGTTTAGGACTGCAAACAAAACAAATAAGACTTCTATCCATCTTGATCATGTGATTAAACAAGGAATTAGGCATTTCAACTTTTAACGTCTCGTGAAATGTGCTGGTTATGTAATGTTTTGCAGCATCACTGCTAAATATTTTCTTCTATTTATCTTGTGTATTGATTATATTGGTATTAAGAATAGTTAATATAAATTCTACTGGATTTCATGTGGTGAATAGAAGTGAAGAAAATAAAAGCATAGGGGGGGGGGGGGTTATGAAAGATTTACAAGTTAAAGCTTTGTTATTGGAAAATGCTGAATATACATTTTGGTCTACAGCCCTATTAGAGCTAATATTTCCTCTCATTGTATTTGGAAACAACTCCTTCAAAAAAGAGTTACTTAGACTGTGAGGTATTTGACTTTTTGATGCAGTAGTTTCCATGGCCAAACTCTAAGTTTCAGTCTGATGAAGATAAGAAAACAATCATCTAAAACTATTACATAGGAATTACAACTTAATTATTGGTTCATCCAATTGTGGATGGGCTGGTGTAATTATTGGAATAAAAAATCAAAAAAGAGTCTAACCTTAAAACTTTATGTTGTGATGAAAGAGTCATAATTTGAAATATGTGTATCATCTTTTGATGCTAATTCATCTATGGCCCAGATGGAATTCTATCTTCTATTTTTATGGGATTGGCATTTGAAATAGCTGATCTTATAATGGGTCTTAGCACTTGTCCATTCAAATTATCATAAATCCAGATGTATAGAATAGCTTGTTGATTATTCCAATTGGTCTTAGTAGCCCAAGTGTGATTAGACTTGTTTACATTACCCTCCTCTTGCCAAAATTTGTGAAAAATATACTAAATAATGTTTTCTCNTATTACCTTGACCCTTTTCAATTTGGCAGTCTTCCTTGGCAGCTAACATTTCAATATTTGACATTTTATCCTGACAAAGTATTGGGAGAACTGAACAAATGTAGTCACTCTGTAAGTGTGATCTTTATTGACTTCTCAAAAGCTTTTGACAATATTGACTTTAATCCAGGGTGAAGCTGGCATCTCGTCCATTCGATTTTGGGCGTGATAATGAAGTCTAGCACATGGTACAGTTATTATTTCTTGATTTTTTTTAATAGTTTCGGTAGATGAAATTGTTAGACAATTCCAAAGCAGACTGAAGTATATGGATGATCTTATGGTAATGTCCTAAAATGATAATTTCACACTTCATAAACTGGCAGATTCTAGATGTCAAGATTCAATACAAGTACCATCACTTCTCAATGATGAAAAAATGTTCTTTTATGTTACATGCCTTAAAAGAATTAAAAAAAATCTTAAGAGTGTCATTAAATAATCATAATATTCCAGTGAGGAAGTCATATGTAAAAGATTTAGGAGTATGAATTCATGAAGATATGAAATGGAACATACACATTGACCAAATTGTTTCCACTATCAATAGAAAAATGTTTTTATTACTAGTGGTTTCATGCACCATCAAGTTGATATATTCTTTATACATACAGTACATCATTCATGAGATGAAATCCATTGATGGTATGGGATAGAAGAGCCATTACAGCTTGGGAAATATTATGGCATCTATCAGATTCCTGAGATTAAATCCATTGATGGTATGGGATAGAAGAGCCATTACAGCTTGGGAAATATTATGGCATCTATCAGATTCCTGAGATGAAATCCATTGATGGTATGAGATAAAAGAGCCATTACAGCTTGGGAAATATTATGGCATCTATCAGATTCCTGAGATGAAATCCATTGATGGCATGGGATAAAAGAGCCATTTACAGCTTGGGAAATATTAAAGCATCTATCAGATTAAGGACAAGATAAAAATTGAACTTATATAAATATATATCAGAAGTAGTTATATGCAAGAGATCGACAATGTTTTTCAGTGAAAAGCCATTTTTTATCTATTTAAAAAAAGGATCTGAAGAGCCACAACTCAGCGAGTGTCTGCTCACACTCACAGGAACTAAACTAAGAAGTGTTTGTAATTTACACTGATACTAATTGCTGCCCATGCCCACTACATGCCTTGCTTGTACTACATGTGGCTAAAAATTAAAGAGCCATTGTTATATGTATAAAGAACAGCCACATGTGGATTGCAGGCCACAAGCTGGTGACCACTGTCATATGCTAACAAGAAGAACCAGCTTAGAATAATTTCATTTAACATTATGTCACGGATAAACAGACTGCGCATATCAGAGGTTAAAATAATTAACTACCACATTTCCATTTTCAGAAAAATTTCAAGATGGCTGACATCATCACAGCAGATGAAAAACTATATAGTTTGCTATTGTTCTATAATAATAAAGTAATAATAAAGAGTAGGACCTTTATTTATGTATATTTGCCTTTCTAGATCCTTTGACTTGATCATGAATTATATTTTAAACCCACAAATAAATAGAAACTGAACTAGTAATAAAAATGGCCGATAATGTCGAAAATAACAATTAGAAGATTCTCATAAATTTTCTTTTCATTTTTTTAAATCAATCAATTTTAAAATTATTCTACCTTTTGATTTTGAACTTTCTTAAATAACTTAGATTTTATTTTATAGAAGGTAACGATTATTTAAATTAAATATAAATCGTTCTGGAAATTCCTTTCCTTTGATCTTGTACTATTAAAGTTGTGTAATAATCCTATAGAAATTCCAAATAGAACAAATCATTTTGTTTATTTAATGTCCCTAGTNAACCTTATGAATATACTATATTTATATCGTATTAAATGAAGTACATTTAAAGGCAGCAATTTTTTTTAAATGCGATATTTGATTTGTTGATTGCCGCATAGCATGGTATTGTTTTACAATGCCATTGGTAAAAACGATCAAGGCGTGAATAAGAAAGAAAGAAAAAAATAACAGTTTATTATTTTCATTTGAACCAAACAATTTCTGGTCAGATTCCATTATCTTCCCACCAACATAATTAACGATAGGAGTCACACGTCAACTAAAACATAGTAGCCTGTGTAATTACTGTTTTTCTCTCTCGCCGATTGTAGTACATTTTCTTTACAGTCCTAACCTTACCGTAACACTGAACCCTACGATAATCCAGAGGTGAAATAATCTTTTGCTGCGCACTGATTTAGATAATTTCAACTTACTACCACAGCCATATTGTTGGCCAGATCTTGACCCTATTATTTTCTTTCTCACACGTGAATTTGAATGTTTAATTAATTTAAAGATAAATAAGAATTAAGAATTTGCACGTTTAATTGGTGGCCAGGATTTCAATGCAATTATTGGCCGTCATAATTTCTTTAATGAATTCTGGGTACTTCTCCAAATCCCAATGTTTTTACTCAGACAAGTTAGAAAACACTTTGTGTGTGTTCTGATTTAATTAACATCCACAGAGCCTTATGCTCAGAGTTAATCAACATCTGACTTTTCTGGATTCAGCGTATACTCCGGCGGCGCTCGGAGTGTGTTACGAGAAAATTAACATACCAAGCCTATGAGAAAATTCGAGAGCCTAGAAACTGCTCATATAGGCCTAATCCACATTTAAAGCAGCCTTAATATTTTATTTGCAGTCCTAACGTTACCATAACCCTGAACCCTATGTCCAACTACGTATTAAACCCATTATGCCCCAACCTACGATAATCTAGGTGAAATAATCCTTTTTCGATCGATTTTGAGAATTTTGACACGACCTCTGGCAAACCCTAGCGCAATGACAAAAATATATGTGCAAATGTCAAAAAACGTAGTAAAATGTGGATTATATGAGCAGTTTATAGTTAACGGTTTAGACATAAATTTGTTATTTCCGTTATATTTTATATTTAGCCTACAATAATTCTCATTTTTAAATTCTTCAATAAACTTTATATTTTTTTTTTAAAAAAAAAGTAAAATGTGCTTATCATTTTTTCATGTTTTTTTTAATTAATCTTTTAAATTTTTTTTTTTACTGGCCATAAATTAGAAAAGTTTTCCTAAATTGAAGAAAATGGCAAATAAAATAACTTTATATAATGATCTAGCTGAAAATATTTTGAAAAATAAATGTAAAGTAGATGGCCAACAGAGAATAAAATGAAACATTTCGTTTAAATAACGTGAATTATTTATTTCAATCAAGTGTAACTTGTTTGAAAAACTTTTTAATTTAACTGGAAATAATATAATGCTATTGAGATTAAAAGGAAGATAAAGAAGAGATGTTGCTAATGAGATTTTTTCCCCCTTCATCTCTAATTAGATTGCTTGTGAATTAATGCTACTTGTATTCTGATGATTGAATAAATACAGCATAAGTAGAAGAAATAATATTTATGTTGATATCACTTAATCTTATTGATTTCAATCCCATATCTTAATTTATTCAGAGAAATAAATTAAAGATAGATTTCATATTATTAAATGTTTACAAACTAATAAAGAATAAAATAATATTGTTCTTCTTTCCTTTTAATTTACATATAATAACTTACATACAGAAGAATCATTAGCTCTGAAAAGTAATATTGTAAAGGATTGATTGTAAACTTAGAGTAAATAACATATACATGATATGAGATATAGATCTCTTATCCATAAGGATATAAGATCTATTTACAGAGAATAATATACTCATTTTTTTATTTTTGTTTTTTTATTATTATGTAGGCTACATTTGTTTATTAGTTCAGTTCAATGAATAAATTCAACACAAACAAAGTCTACACCAACATTAATTATTTAGATATTGAGTTATTTACAGCCTTTAGCATTTTCGGGATTGCCGAATTAGCAGATTTTTGAGTACGTATATCGATACAAAGTGTTGATTGGATTGTCTTGTGTAATGATTTGATCGATCGATTCTTGTTTTTCGTAAGTATTGAGGAAATTGTTTAAAAAAGATGTGAACGAATCTTGACAAAGCATCAATTCTTCGCTCTTCCAATGTTTCTAGATTTAACCGAGATCTTGCCTCCTCATAATCAATACTCCATTTTCAAAGAATAATCCTTAAAATTCATTTTTGAATATTCGCTACCTCTTTTCTTAATTGAAGGGTGAAAGACTCTGACCATACTACGGAGATATAGCCTATTCTAGAATATTATTGGTCTTTGAAGGATTTATATATCTCAGCCAATGATTGTATTGATAGTCCCAGATTCTTTTGTTTGCCTTAGACATGTGATTTGTCCATTTCATATCATGTTGTACAATAATACCGAGTATTTTGCAACAGGTAGAACTCTTAATTGACACACCATCTATATAAAACCAATTCTTGAAAATGCCTGTGTGGTATGGAATTCGTCTATTACCAAAGAACAATCCATGGCTGTAGAGAGAGTCCAAAGTAGAGCTCTTCAAGTGATTTTGAATGATAACTTTATAAGTTATAGAGAAGTTTTAATGTTTTTTGGGTTGCAAAGGCTGGATGAAAGAAGAGTCAGTATTTCGAGAAATTTTGCTTTATCTTTTTTTAAAGAATTTCCTGCTTATGGCCCGATTGTTAATTATAGTATTACTGGTAGGAGAACCCGACAGTCTAAGAAATTCCACAGGGAATATATCAGAACATCTAGATATATGAAATCACCTATACCTCTTTTTTATAAACTTTTAGATTAGAGTGTTTTTTTGCAAAATTTGAGGAAGTGAGCTATAATAGCTATTTTTGTTTTGTTTTTGTATAACATTAAGATTAATCTATGTAAATATAGCCTATATCCTTAACTAGGCTAAGGCTATAAATAATTAACTTTTATGTTTGTTAACTATATTAGTTTTACATGTAACATAATTCAATTTTACAATAAACCTGTAATAATAATATCAATATATGGAGACTTTATATCAAAATGATTGTGTAGCATGAATGTAGTCTTATTCAAATTAAACATCATACTCTGTTGTCTAGCTTGACAATCGATGTCNTTTGATGTGGTATTAATCTGTAATGATAATGAGTCAGCATCTGTTGATATGACCAAAGACATGTCATCAACAAACTTATATCTGTTTTGTAAATTCAGTCCAATTTTGTTAGTAGCAATAACAAACACTAAACCACCCAAAACCGATCCCTGTGGGACTCCATTATTGCTTGAAAAAGTGGAAGTTAATTCAGAGTTAGGGATCATCAAAATCAGACTTCTGTTTGTCAAAAACGAATAAAACCCATCTAATAATTCCATTTGAGACATTCATATCATAAAGGTCTCTACTAAATATTTCATGATTGAGATTGTCATATGCTTTGGAGTAGTCTACAAATAATGAACACACTTTGCCTTGTCTACGATCCATCAATACAAGAATTCTACGAATATTCACAATCAGGTAGCCTACTGAGCTGTAGATGGACTGGGCATACCACCAAACTGGTGAATATCTATAATATAATATAGCCTACAGCATAAATTCTCAAAGTGGGCAAAAATTTCCCCTTGGGGACACAAGAATGATCCAGGGGGAAATTAATAACCGCTTGTGCAATTGGGTGCATTGAATAAGAATAAGGATGCAGTGGAAGCATAAATAAAGAAGAGAAGAAAATTTTGAGAAACATTTGTAAATGTTTCGTCTGTTGTGGAACATAGAGTTAAATTCACAGTGATTACTTTCTTTTCCAAATAAACACACAAAATACAAGTTACTATAACGATCAAAGGTCAAGTTCGCCGACAGGTCTAACCCTTTAATTATTCCTTATTTCTGAATAGGGGGCAGTAG
Organism: Euperipatoides rowelli; assembly: GCA_003024985.2. Classification (NCBI taxonomy): domain Eukaryota; kingdom Metazoa; phylum Onychophora; class Udeonychophora; order Euonychophora; family Peripatopsidae; genus Euperipatoides; species Euperipatoides rowelli. The sequence goes on from PXIH01S0034827.1 coordinate 13,826, forward strand.
GCCAAATAAGTTTGGAAACCGTTGATATACATTATAATGCATAGNCTATATTATAATGTCTAGTGTAATTAATATAATTAAATTTATCAAATGAAGGAACAAATATAACAAAACTCTTAAATGATGAAACGTCTATTAATGCAGACGTTTCATCATTTAAATAAATGACAACAGTAAGGCATGTAATAAAATAAGGATGTAATGGAGAGATAAATGACAAATAAAAATTAATA